>APFE030968416.1:14101-33475 GCA_000404065.3 Pinus taeda
CGGTTTTGGGATCCAGGGGAAAATCTCTGTGCATATGTGTTTTTATGTGTTATGCTCTCGCATTGTTTATTTTTCTGTGATTTAGAATTTGTATGTAGGTAATTTCTGTACGGGGTTAAAAGCTACAATGGGTTCTCTCATCCAGTTTATGTGGGATGACCAAATTGGATTCGAAGTTGAGTGGGGTGGACCACTGAATTGACAAGCACATGGTGTGGTGGTCTCTGAATCAGACTAAGGATGCATGAAGCCACTGGCCTAGTAACCCATGAACTGGAATATGGGTTGTGGTAAAGCCAGATTGTGTGCCTTGGTGGGCCTAAGAATCCTTGCTGGTGGATGGTGGGATATACTGTAAAGCCAAGAGGTGGGTTTTCTCTTCATTGGACCTAGTGATTCCGGGATGAAATGCATGGTAAAGCCTGAAGAGTATGTCTCGGTGTAGGGCCTAGTGATCCTTGGATCAGACTGGGGATGCACAGTAAATCTTAAGAGACTAGGAGGCACTCAAATTCCTCACGGTGTAGGCGGAGAACTCCGGTGGCATTCACATTTATTGATGTTTTTGATGTGTTCTATGAGTCCCACATTTATGCTTGGAATATGGCACGGGGGTGATTGGTTGAAGAAAGACTTGGCTTAGCTAATATATGCTCGGGTGGAACGTGGTAGTCCCATCACCGGTTGGTTCATTGCATTGATTAATGAGAAATTCATTCCATTGATTTTCATGTGTAAATTTATTAGTTTGTATATGGATTTCAATGGTTGATATGTTTATTATATTTTTGTCCCTATTATGTTGGTTACATGTACATTTTATGGCAGTAGCTAAGTTTGGCTCTCAACATGTTTTTACTTGTATATGAATGGATAATGTGTTTATGACATAATAGATGAATATGTAGAAAATGACACGAGGGAACAATGGTTTATAACGATTCTCGGATAAGTATGAGATCCATACACTTAATTTTGTTGTTTACACCTGTAGGTTACTTATCGATGATATGTTTGACGAAATGCCTATCATGGCTAGTAAGGGTCTAGTTAAGGTCTTGTTGAGCTTATTGATTTTTCATCATTGTTTCCGTATTCTTTTATTGATTTCATGTTTTCATTCCATTTTGGGCAGTGGTCTGGGCTCTAGGCTTGAAAAAGTGGCTTAAATCCTAGGGTTTTTGGCACATAACTGGCAAGTTTGGTCCAAAATCGCTGGCATGCAGGCCTATGATAGCGAATTTAGGCCCATGGTCTCTCCCTTGCCTATAGCATGAGAGTGACTATGGCCTCTGAGGTCCAGAATAACAATGGGGCCCAAGGACAGGTTGTTTGAGTAGCTGACTTGTCTTTTGAGGATTTTGTTGATGATGTTGGATGACTTTGCGTGATTTTCCATTGATTCCACTTCCTTAAGGTCACCTAGGAGGTCGAATCTGATCATAGTAGCCTCTCGTCTCATGTTTATCCCAATTGGCATGGTTACTTGGGTGGATGTGGGAGGAGGTTGTTACAGAGTGTTATCAAAGCATGGTTCAACTCTAAGATTGGATTGGTTGAATGTGTTGGTCATGCATGCATGTTAGTTGCATCTGTGTCTCTTACACTTATATACTTGTTGTAATTTCTTGATGTTGGATTAAGGTTGTATTATGTTTATCATGGAGAATTTGATGTTGATTTTGGAGAGTATTTGACATGAGTATGTGATTGACTATATATGGTTATTGTCGCTTACATGTTGATTTTATGTCACCTATTTACATCCTTGTATGTTAGGTTACATTTTGAATATTTTGATTACATGTATTAGTCTTGTAGGTTTATTGCAAGAACTGATTGATTATGTTCAACTACATGCATTTGTGCATATTTATAGTTGGCTAGGCATTGCTTATGCATATTGTCGGTTGCATGTAGAAATGTGTATAATGGAGTAATGGTTGTTTTCATGCATGAGGTCATAACATGCATTGTTGATATGGCCTTGCATTGATGATTGGACCCTAGTTAGAGTGATGTTTATGAGTTGATACATTTACTTGCGTATGTCGATCTGTTGTTATGATTATGTTATACATGTATCATGTTGATTTGGTGATCTTGTAGACAAGGTATCCTCCTCGTGCTATACTAAGATACATTGGTTTACTGTGATTTGGTTTATTTGACATATTATGCATTGCAGGAAGAGAAAGATCAAATGGCTAGCAAGGTGGTAGACTACATAGAATCTCCCTATGCGTTAGATAAGTAGCATGCTGTGGGGCATACTTTTGATTTGGATGATACATTGAGAAGCTTGAAGGAAGAGATAAGGAGTTGTATGGAAGATAATGATCAGATCATACATGCACAAGAGAAGAAAGCAAAGGTCAATGTTATACTTCTTTAGAGTTTGTTATAAATGTAGTGATAAGAGTTGCTTCGGATCAACCATGCACATGAGGATGGGACTAATGGAGCATATGGAAGTAGATCTGCTGGTAGACACAGGTCAGATAGATCTGATACAGTGAGAGATGGAAGGTTGTTGGACACTCTAGAAAGGAGAGGCGATGAGTACAGGTATTGTTCTAGTTTTATCTCTTATAGACATCATGATCATGATCATTATCATCCTTATAGGAGGAATGATAAGGGATACTTACCAAATGAATTCAAGAAAGCAAAACCACCTAATTTTGATGGAGATGTGAAGAAGCTAGAAGATGCAGAGACTTGAAGACTTGGGATGAACAAATCCTTTGAGTTGCATGAGTACACAAATTACATGAAGGCTAGAATAGTTATCTTCAACTTGAAAGGTAAAGCATACATCTAGTGGGAATATGCTAAACGGGTTATAGACATCAAGAAAAATGACTTGAGTTGGCGGGAATTTAAGAGGATTTTTAGGAAGAAGTACTTGTAATAAAGGTACTACAATAGCAAGGCTAAAGAATTCTATGAACTAAAGATGGGATCAATGATAGATGAAGAATACACGACCAAGTTTCTGGAGTTATTGAGGTATGTACCATATGTTACCGATGAGAAGGCTAAAGTTCAAAGATTTTTCAGTGGTTTTCCATTAGTATTTAGAGATCAGATTGAGTATGATGAGCCTCACTTGAGGAAGTTATTGGGAAACTGAAGCATTGTTATGAGCAATCAAAGCGTAAGAATGAATCTTAGCATGGATGGAAGGGAAAAGACAAAGGTAGAGGTAAATGGCAACTTAAGAGGACAAGGCCTCAACATGCAGATGGGAAATAAAATGTGGCTCTACAAAAGATATTTAATGCAACTAGATAGGGACATGGGTCACAATAGTCAGCATAAAGGTGAAGGCATTGTTCGGTTGGAGTGTTGGACATGTGGTGAGGAACACCTTAGGAGATATTCTCAGCAGCATTAGGGTGGAAGGACTAAGATATACAATACACAATAGGTGTAAACTATTGGGGACAATGGTCAGAGTATTCCACGTATCTATGCAGTTGTGGATAATAGGCAGGTAGAACAAGAGGCATCTATCATTGAGATGGATGGTAAGCTTTGTGATCAAGTTATTTCTATTTTGATTGACCCTATATCTAATTATAGCTATGTTAGTCCTGAATTGGTGGATAAGTGTGGTTTGAATAAGGAATTTCATGTAGAGTCTTGGTTAGTGCAATTGGCTACAAGTATAAGAAGCGTGTTCATCACTGGGTAAGAGCTTGCACATTTGATTTAAATGGTATGCCTATAGCAACACATTTGAATGTGTTACCATTGGAATCATACAATATGTTGTTGGGCATGGATTGGTTGTATCTACATAGAACCAAGATTGGCTGTTATTACAAATCTATTGAGTGTGTTGATGACAATGGAGAACCAAGAGTCTTGCAAGGTAAGAAGGAAACCACATCAGTTACAATGGTGACAACTATGCAAGAAAAGTGTAGCTACAGGAAAGGGTGTATGTTATTTGAAGTACACATTTCTAGTGATAAGGGTAAGGAGGTTGAGGATGCAGACATGTTGATCAGGTACCCAATGTTGCAGTATTTTCAAGACATATTTGCTGAGGACATTACAGAGTTTCCACCTCATAGGGAGGTAGACCTTTTGATTGAGTTAGTGCCATGGGTAGCTCCAACATTGAAAGCACCTTACATGATGAGCACACCTGAGATGGTTGAGTTAAAAGTTGCAGCTGAAGAAAATTTTGGACAAGGGATACATTAGGCCAAGTGTATCACCTTGGAGTGCACCAATATTGTTTATGAGGAAGAAAGATGGTACTCTCATATTATGGATTGATTATAGTCAGTTTAATAAAGTGACTATCAAGATCATATATCCTTTGCTGAAGATTGATGACTTGTTCAATCAACTGAAAGGAGCAACAGTGTTCTTGAAGATTGACTTGAGATCCGTTGATACCATTAGGTACGCATCAAAGAGGAGGACATTTACAAGACTACGGTCAGGACCAGGTATGGGCATTATGAGTTTGTTGTTATTCCATTTGGCTTAAATAATGCTCCAGCTACATTCATTTGTTTGAAGAATATTGTGTTGCATCCATATTTGGATAAGTTTGTTATTGTGTTCATTGATGATATACTGGTATATTCTAAAAATGAGGAAGAGCACGTCAAGCACTTAGCAGCAGTATTGAGGTTGTTGAGAGAACATCAGTTGTATGCTAAGCTTAACAAGTGCAGTTTATTTCAGATTGAAGTACACTACTTGGGGCATGTGGTCTCCAAGGAGGGCATTGTAGTAGATCCAGAAAAGAAAAGGGCCATCATGGAGTGGGTAGCTCCTAAGAATGTGGATGAGGTGAGATCTTTCATGGGTATGGCAAGCTATTATAGCAAGTTCATTAGGAACTTCTCACATATTTCTTATCCCATTACATCATTGCAAAGGAAAGGTACGAAGTTTGAATGGACAGAGGAGTGTGAAGCTAACTTTGAGCAGCTTAGGCAGTTGTTGACGCATGCACCATTACTACAGATTGCAGATACGAACAAAGAGTTTGTGGTATGCATATATGCTTGCAAGAGATGTCTTGGTGGGGTCCTTATGCAGGATGGACATGTGGTATGTTATGATTCTCAAAAACTAAACGAGCACAAGAAGAATTACTTGACACACGATCTTGAGTTAGCAATGATTATACATGCACTGAAGATGTGGAGGCACTATCTTCTTGGTAGGTGGGTTGTTCTTATGAGTGATCACATTGGGTTGAGGTATTTGTTTGACCAGCCGAATCTGAACGCTAGGCAAGCTAGATGGTTGGCCACAATCACCGAGTTTGATTTCGAGATCACGTACATCAAAGGTAAAGATAACATGGTGGAAGATTCTCTCAGTAGATGGGTATAGGTACATCACTTGGCAGCTATGATCTCCTTTAGGATGGAATTACAAGGTAGGATCTTGTAGGTAGGACAACAGAATGTCAGGTATATGGAGATTGTACACAAGTTGTAGCAAGGTGATAGTACAGCTATAGGTACAGGTCATGGTACAAGTCTAGGTACATGTATAGGTATAGGTACATGTAGTGGTACAAGTACATGTATAGGTACATGTGTAGGTGCATAAGGCATGGACTATCATATTACAACAGATGGATTGGTCAGGTTTGAAGACAGGATATATGTGCTAGATAGCAGTGAACTCAAGAAGGTGATCTTGAGGGAGTTTCATGTGAAACCATATTTAGGTCACCGAGGTTATCAGAAGACACTGATAGTGGTAAAGAGGTACTACTATTGGCTGAATTTGAAGAGGGATGTAGCAGAGTTTGTGGTGAGATGGTTTGATTGTTAGCGAGTGAAGGCAGAGTGTAGACATCCAGGTGGATTGCTACAACCGATTGCAATTTTAGAATGGAAACGGGAGGTCATTTCCATGGACTTCATCACAGGGTTGTCGAGGATAGTGAAGCAGCATGATTCCATCATGGTCATTGTGGACATGTTAACAAAGGTTGCACACTTCATTCTGGTGAAGTCTACATTCTTAGCTAGTGATGTGGTATAGGTGTTCATCATAGATGTGGTTAGACTACATGGTGTTTTGAAGAAGATTGTATTAGATAGGGATGCAAAGTGCACTTCCAAGTTTTGGAGGGATTTATTTGTAGGTTTGGGCACAGAGTTGGCCTTCAGCACAACTTATCATCCACATAAAGATGGACAGACAGAGAGCGTCAACAGGATATTAGAGGATATGTTGAGGATGGATGTGATGCATCAGCAGCAGAAATGGGAAGAGTATCTCCCTTTGGTAGAGTTCGCATAGAAAAACGGTTATTAGGAGTCATTGAGGATGAGTCATTTTGAGGCATTGTATGGGAAAAGTTGTAACACTCCCATTAGTTGGAGTTGTCTGGTTAGCAGGGTATTGATTGGACCAGATATGTTAGTAGGCATGGAACATGAGATGTAGGTGATCAAGAAGAATATAAAGGCAACACAGGATAGGCATAAGATTTATGCAGATAGGAATAGGTTTTTCAAGGAGTTCCAGGTTGGGGAACATGTGTACTTTCACATCAAACTGAAGAAGTTCTCCTTGCAGATTGGATAATGTGCCAAGTTGGCACCATGGTTTTATGGACCCTTCAATATCATTGAGAGGAATGGGCTAATAGCCTATCAACTTGCACTACCTCCAACAATGAAAGTCCATGATGTTTTCCATGTATCTTTGCTTAAGAAGTATGTTAAGGATGTTGATCATGAGATTGACTGGTCTGTATTTTAGGTGGAACCAAATGGAAAATTCTAGTCGGAGTCTCAGTGTATATTGTAGAAAAAGGTGCTCATGGTCCGGAACCAAGTAATCAATCAATTTAAAGTACAATGGAAGCACTTTGGGCTCATGAAGTTACAAGGGAGATGGCGGATCAGATGCAGGCCATGTATCCTTGTTTTTTGGTTGAGGCAAAGCATCTTGACATGGTGGTTTGATATTTTCTTATGGTGGTTTGGTATTTGCTTACGGTGGTTTGGTATTTACTTATTGTGGATTGGTATATGCTTTATGGTGGTTCAATATATGTTTTATGATGATTTGATATATGCTATTTGATGTTTTGATATGTGCTTAGATATGATGACTAGTATTTGTTTGATATATGTTTTGGTATATGATTTGGCATATGTTTTGGTATCTATATTTATGTTGATGTTGCTATATATACCCATGTGTATGGATGTAAATACCATAACAAGTTGTGTTATAAAGCTCCACTATACGGTATGGGTGTCATGTCATTATGGTTATGTTACCATGTTATTATGCTATCATGTGGTTATGCTATCATGATGTTATGACGTCATGTGGATTGAAACTCAACATGATGATCATTGTAAATACTGTAATGAGTTGTGTTATAAAGCTCCACTATGCGGTATGTTGTCATGTTGTCATGATGTTTTTTTTTCTCTTGAGCAGATCTTTCATTGTAAATACTGCATTGAGCTATGTTATAAATATCCATGAGTAGTATGTCTTCTTTCAGAAGGTCGCTGAGGTATATGAGTGATTGAACACCGAGGATGGTGTCCCCCAAGGGGGAGGGTTCTGTAACAACCATGGTGAAAATTCCATGTAATAAAAGTTAAATACAATAACCACATATGAATGGGACACTTATTCCAAGCTAAACGTGTAACAACCCTTGTGAAAATTCCATGTAAAAATATATAAATACCACGAACAATGGGACACGTATTCCAAGCTGAATGGTGGGAAGGACATCCTAGGGAGTGTTCATTTGGTTGTTTATGGCTAAGAAATTGGCAAAGGCAATGTCTAAGGCATTAAAGAGGCAAAAAGGTATTTTGGCACTTTATTTATGAAAATAATGGAAATTAGGAGAAAAGGAAGGTGAAAGGCCACATTTTGTATGTGAGGAGGAAATTGAAGGAAAATAATGGAAAATGAAGAAAATAGAGCCTCATTAATAAAAAGGCTTATGAGGATTAGTGGGCAAGGCTTGGTCAGTTCAGTTTTCGAGCTCTCTCATTATTCTCTCTCTCTCTCTCAGACTCTTGGTTACTTAGAGTTTTCTTGGAGCACTCTTGGAGGGATACTTGGATTCTTGGAGCAAGAAGGCAAAGGAAGAGCAGGAAAGTGAAAGAAGGCATCAACATCAACAACTACATCAAATTTTCTTGCAGGTACCGAGTTTCATGTATGATTGATTCACTAGTTTTGGCATGCATGGCACATGCATGTGATTTCTTGGTTATGATCTGTCATTGGCATGGAGGATGGTTGGAATTGACAGTGGATTGCCTAGCCTTTCCATTTCCTAGATAGCCATGGTGATTGTGGGTTTACTTTCATTCCTTTGTTTTAGTTGGTTCTCATTTTTCCATAGCTTGGGTTGAGTTACTAGTCCTGGAAGCCTTGGTTGAACAAATGCTTTGGAAGCCCTGTAACAGCTTGGGTTGAGTTACTAGTCCTAGAAGCCTTGGTTGGAAAAATGCTATGGAATCCCTTGGCGGGTTGAGTTACTAGTCCTAGAAGCCTTGGTTGGACAAACACTCTAGAAGCCCTGTATAAGCTGTGGGTTGAGTTACTAGTTCTCGAAGCCTGGGTTGGACAAACACTCTGGAAGCCCTGGAAGGCTTGGATGGAGACCAATCTGATGATGGTTTTTGGTGATGTCCAACTGTGAGGTGGAATCACTGTTTGATGGGTTGAGGTGGTGGCCTCTGGAAGCCCTAGATGAGTTTTGATTGATGTGTTCTTTGAGATACCAAATTCATGCTTGGAATATGGCATGGGGGTGATTGGCTGAAGAAAGACTTGGCTCAGCCAATCTATGGTCGGATGGAATGTGGTAGTCCCATCTCCGGTTGGTTCATTGCATTTATTAATGAACAAAAAATAATTCCCTTGATTTTCATGTGCAAATGTACTGATGTATATATGGATTTTTATGGTTGATATGTTTATTGTATTTATGTTCCTATTATGTTTTTTTATATGCACATTTATGCCCGAGGTTGTTACAGAATGTTGGGGAAGGCATCTTAGGGGGTGTTCATTTGGTTGTTTATGGCTAAGGAAATTGGAAAAGGCAATGGCAATGGCTAAGGCTTTGGAAAGGAAAAATGGCATTTTTGGCACAATTATTTATGAAAATAATGGAAATTAGGAGAAAAAGGAGGTGAAAGGTCACAGGTTGCATGAGAGGAGGAAAATGAAAGAAAATAATGGAAAATTAAGAAAATAGAGGCCTCATTCATAAAAAGGCTTATGAGGATCAATTGGTAGCCTTTTGTTAGTTTAGCTTTATTGTTCTTTCATTATTCTCTCTCTCACTCTCATACTCTTGGACAATTAGAGTTTTCTTGGAGCACTTTGGCATTGGAGGAAGAAAGCCGAAGAAGGAAAGAGGAAGAAAATATCATGCAAGGAAAGGCAGGATCAAGCAACTACATCAGGCTTCATTTCAGGTATTGACTTGCATGTGTATTTTCCTTGCTAGATTTGGCATGCATGGGATTGTATGTGTTTCTTTTCTACCATGGCATGGGTTTTTCCAAGTGTGACAATATTTTCAACCTAGCCTTGCCATTTCTTGATAGCTTTGATGAGATGGGTTCTCTCATTTGGTTTATGTTGGATGACTGGATTGGATTCGAAGCTGAGTGGGGTGGATCTCCTAATTGACGAACACATGGTGTAGTGGTCCTTGAACCGGACTGAGGATGCATGAAGCCACTGGCCTAATAACCCCTGAACTAGACTATGGGTTGCGGTAAAGTCAGATTGTGTGCCTTGGTGGGCCCAGGAATCCTTACCGGTGAATGGCGGGATATACTGTAATGCCAAGAGGTGGATTTTATCTCCATTGGGGCTAATGATTTTGGGATGGAATGCACGGTAAAGTCTGGAGAGTATGTCTCGGTGTAGGGCCTAGTGATCCCTAGATCAGACTGTGGATGCATGATAAATTCTCAGAGACTAGGAGGCACTAAAATTCCTCATGGTGTGTTGGGCCTAAGAATTATCCTTAAAATACATCCAATTTCACTCCATTCACACATTTTATCATCTCTATTCCACCACCATGTCACGACATCAGCTTCACTTTCATCATTAAATGGGTTATCATTGTGTTTTCCAAAGCATTATTAATTCTTAGTATTTTTAAGAGAATTTATGGTTAAACTTTAGAAAATAATACCCATATACTTATACCTAACAATTAGAATGAGTTTGTTGGCATGTGTAGGTACAAAGGAAGCTTCTAAGGCACCCTTATGTGACACTCTATGTTCAAATTCGAATTTGAGAAGATCATGAACCCCATGGATAAGATCATGGACCTCATGGAGAAGATCATGGAGGATAGGGTTATGTATCACCATTGGTTGAGAGATATGTGGATTTGAAGAGGGAATAGTGGATCCACATTTATGAGTTTTTTGTCATAACTTTTTGTATAAATAGGAGTGTTATCTCCTTCATTTGTAACTTTGGAATTGAGAAATTAGAATTTAGTACCTTAGGATCTTATAAGTTTGTAATGAGAAGTTAGAATTTGGAATCATTGTATTGGAGATTTTAGAACCTCTTGGAAATTGTAATTGCATATTGAAATTGAGGATAAATAAAATGGAGCTTCTTTGATCTTCTACATTTGACTTCTCTTTTGATTTGGTGAATCCTTGGAAGGGCCCCCATTGTCTAGCAAATACACTTTTGTTTTGGTAAGCTTTCATTTCATGTTTTTTTGTAAATTTCATTAGGTTCATATGTTTGAAATATTAACGAATGACCTTTCGTAAGAAAGTATTAATGTTTCTTTCAATGAATTTGATTTGCTATTAATGTTTAATTTCATTAGTTTAAATAGTTTGTTGATTAAGATGATTAGAAATATTAATGAACAGTCTCCTATAAGGGAGCTTTAATATTTATTACACTTGTCACAATGTCTTTAGATTTCGTTTTGATTAAATGACTAAATAGGTGTTGGAGATCCCAATGAAAGACCTCCTGCAAGGGAGCTTTGGCATTTCTTCACATAGCTTAGTTTAGTTTGTCTCTAAGTCAATATATATTGGATGATCCTCGAAGTTTACTTACCCGGATTGATAGTAAATGAAACTCTAATTTGCATCCACATTTTAGAACCAACATTTTGGCGTCATTTCCACACAGACTATTTAACATTTCTTTATCTATTCGAGAATTCTGTAATGGAGAAAGGGTCATCCAAATACAAGAGAGATTTAATTCCAATTTTCTCATCTGGATGCATGGGATTTGATCTATTTTGGTGAGATTTGACTGTTTGGCCATGGCTTAGTTCTCGGAGAGTGTAGAGTGGTTGGGACCATTTCTTCCACAAGCCATATAGATCCGTAATATGGGCACAAAATCCTCAAAATAATGTGGATCTATTCCTTATCTACTCGAGCATAGGACTCCACCTATGGTGATAATAGCAATTTATAATAGTGGAGCCATGATAAATTGCATGATTCTTACACATCATCATCCATGATCCTGCAGCGAGGAATATGAACCTAATCCAGAACACCTCATACAAGATTCATGTGATGAAAACTCGAACGATCAATATATGTTCCAGGATTGCAGCCTCCAACTTCCTCAGAATTTTAGGGTAAACAACAAGATTGGTTTGTCGATGATCAAGACATGGTTGAGAAACCAACCATGCCCAGAAAACAAGATGAATGCGGCTGCCAATTCAACTACCCCAACCTCAGCTAAAGATCAGTCCCTTGGCAACCTAACAAATTTACAATCTTTATCTCTCTCCATGAGCCTGGGCTCTTAGTCTAGCTCACCCTTGGCTCTTCTTGCGTAATACCAGAATACAAACATTGACAGCCCTTCCTCCGAAAGTAATAAACGATCTTTAGAGAAACAAGGCATTGTTGTAGAAGCTACCCCAAGAAAATCCATTGATACATTTGGCCAGCACACTGCAATCTATCGCTCAACATTAGTGGGTCACTAGGCCTTCGAAATTGAGAAGTTTATTGATAGTTCTATTCTGAATCCTCTCCAGTATGTTGGATCTCCTCAGGAGCGGTCTTTTCTTCGAAATCAGTTTGGAAAGTTCAACATCATTTTAACATCTTGCGATGTCATTCACAAAGACATTGATTTCTTGGGGCACATTCCTTGGAATTATTGTATTTTAGATAAAGGTCAAATAATAAAGAATGCAAAGTCTAAATTCACGACTGGAGTGAAATAATTAAAAGTAGAACACTATCTTATTTTGAGTGGAACATGTCATAAGATTGGATCGCATGCATTGCCAGAAGATGCAACGGTTTTGACACGTCTTTTTGAAACAAGTTTTGTGATCAAACCAAAACAAATCTAGAAAAACAAAGACATGGGTTTTTTCCGGAACGGAATGAATTACATAATAAAAAAATCATTTCCATGGATTCCTAATAGTTTGAGAGGAAATCACGGTTCTTTGGGACCCTTTCATTTATGCTTGAGTAAACATCTAGTGTGAATGTGCTTGAGTAAATTGTGAAACTTGTTCCAGCTATTGAACTGTTGAACTTGAGTTGTAAAGGATTATTGGGTTCCTACGCTCAGTAAAAATTCTAATATCACGTCAGATTCACCGGGAATGCGAGCGTGCAACCCAACTTTTGCAAGTTAGAAACAACTAGCTTGTGAGACTAGCTTTGGAGCTTCAAAACTAGAGCAGTGTTGGATCGTTTACTTGGAGAAACGTTCATGGAAAACATATTGTTTTTCACATAATAGTGGAGATGCGAGCTTCAATAGTGTTTTGTTTGCACAAAATGCGTAGTGTATTGTTTTGGGCAGTTTATTGTTTTGAGAAGCAATTGTTTGCACATCATGGGTAGCATATTGTTTTGGACAGCATATTGATTGCATAAACCTCACATAGGTTTTTCCACTAGGCAGCATATTGTTTGCACAATATTCATTTGCATTGTTCATAACAATAATATTTTGTTAGATTTTAGGCTTCTGTGGAAGTTTTTTGAAGTGGTATGGTCCGGATTGTCCACAGTCTTTTGTTCATTGAGTCGACGTTTCAAACCCCAAAGGGGGTCCATCATCAGGACAAATTTGAAAGATAGAAAATGAATTTGCATTGTTCATAACAATAATATTGTTTATAACTTTCATAACAATATGGAGTGTTCATTTATGTCTTTTAATATTATGACCAATATGGAGCGTTCATAATGTCTTTTAATCAACGAATCCTGGGACTTTTCCAAGAGAAAGAAATAGGTCCAATCAACGAATCAAGCCTTGATTTGATCTACTTTCGGTTGATCCATTCTTAGCGATATCATGGTTGCATGCAGATTTTGTGGCTCAATTTCAACAATTTGATGATTCTCAGCAATTACACACAGATATCGATTGCATTCCCTGACCGGTAGGCCCCAATCTCAGGAGTTGGAATGGGGAGCCAGATTCAATCTCGAAAGGAAGCTATGCAGAGAATCAAAAATGTGTTGACAATGCCAGGAGGTTGACACAACAAAGGGGTATCTCTAGAAGGTAATGTGAGGAAAGTAATCTGCCCAAAAGACTGTTCGAGAAAATCAGCCGAGAATTAAAAACGAAAAGAAACTTGCGCGAGATGGTGCTAATTATGGAGGTAGGCTTAATCCATTCTTTTTAGGTTTTGTTGTATCATGACAACAATGAATTCAAATATATAATATAATTGAGAAAAAAGGAAATGATTGGGAATTTGCTCCACGTCTGGTACAAAGAAGGAACAAAGGGAACCAGTTAATTAGGTATTACTTGAATAATGGGAAAAAGGAAAACCATTATATATATATATATATATATATATATATATATATATATATATATATATATTTTGATATAAAATAAAAATTAATTTAAAATTTAGTTTAAAAAAACAATAAAATATATAAAAAATCATAAAAAAATTCAAAAAAATTAAAAAAAAAACTAAAAAAATCAAAAACAATTAATAAAAAAGAAAACAATTAAAAATAATAATAATAATAAATAAATCATAACAATGTTAAGTTATTTTTCATGGATATTTATTAAAAATGGAATGTTATAAACATCATGAAATGGACTAAAATTACGCTTTTGATTTTCCTTAATTTGTTTCATTTGGCATTAATTTTTGCGTAAGAATCATCAAGGAATTGGCCATTTCTTTTTGAACACACTAATGTTTTTTATGCCAAGTTTTTTTTTGTAGATTTCGAATGATCAACTGATCATTAAGGAAACTAACTGTGCACACAATTGGTCTTCAAAAGACTGATTTCATGAGAAATTATAAAGAACAAGTCCATGATCATAAACAAAATTTCCAGAAAATTACAAGTTCTTGCAACTTCGTGTAATAACTTAATGGTTTAACATGTTGCATGATAGATTAGAAAATTTGAAGAGTTGGAGTTTGTTCCTAAATGTACAAGGATGGTGAAATACCAATCCACACTTGAATTCGACGTCTACAGGTAGCTGGTCAATGCTAGTCAAACTCAGCCATTTTAGCAGAAATTCTAGAATTAATGAGCAGATTTGTTATATTTGAGATTTTGCATGCCAAAATTCACTTTTTCCTAGCAAGAGTCATTAACCATTTCTCATTATCCACATACACTTCATTAAATTTTCATCAAACCTAACCCACCAATAAAAGCAACGAAGCTCATTTCCAAGCTTTTTGTTCCACTTTGGTGCAACACATTGCCAATTTCCTATTCATTGTTAGTTTCCTTTTTCCTATCCCTGCAAATGAAACCTTGCTTCCATACACCATTGAGTCCATAGCCCTTGAGTCTAAATATTTTTCTAAAAACCCCTTGAAGCTTGCATGCCTTAAGGGCAAGCTATCATGCCAATAAACAAGGGAATACATCAATGTCCCTTGTTCATCGAATCTTCTGAGTATTCGACAACAACAAATTCATTCATACTTAGAAAGAAGTGTTCGGGGCATCTTGACTCTCATCCACATCAAAGATGGGAGCTCTTGTGTTGACTAGTGGCATCCATCAATGGCCACTAAGTTAACAATTTCATGTTATGTTCGACACCAAAACATTTATTCACATTACAAGAATTGTGCCAATGAGGGTTGAAAACATGAAGACCAATCATTTTGTAGCAGAGGAAGCAAAATAACTTTCATTAATTTTCAGTTTTTGATGTAAATGACTTGAGGACAAGTCAATAAATAAGGTTGGGGGGGAGTGTAAATTCTAAATTTTGTATACCTTCCAAGCCTTACACATTTTCAGCCACATTCATGTTAGGATATTCCGACACATAGGAAATAGTTAAGTATAACTTGGTCTAGTGTAGAGTTAGGTAAAGTGTGTTTCTTTACTATGTACTTTTGTAACTTACAATGCGACGATCACAATATGTAGTGATCCAACGGTTCATTCTCTCCTCGGTATTACCGACACTTGATCCGTGGCTTAACACTCGATTGGTCCATGATCTCTATTTAAAGAGCATGGAGGGTCATTTGTAGGTTAATTGTTCATGAGAGAAGCTTATGTAAATTTTCATTCTTTTATTAATAAATTTCCTGAAGTGGCCGCGTTGGCTCAGGCTGTCATCAAATTACTGGTGTATTGATTTGTGATCTATTTGTGAGCAGTGTCCTTTGGTGTTATGTCTGAGGAACTTACCTTGTAAATTCCTACATGGTATTAGAGTTATTTGAGGGCCACGTCTGTTGGTGATCCAAATATGAAGCCGGTAGAACTGCATCCGACTACCGTTTCCTAGATCTACTATTTCTGACTACTTTTGGGTTGAGAGGACTGCTCTATTGTGTTAGGAGCATTTGTTCCAGTGAGGAACACCTTTCGTTTCATGCGAAAAGGTTTCTGGTAGCCTTAGCTACATCATTGTTAAGATCTGGAGGTATACAATGTTTATTTGCAGTTTCTAGTTATTTTCTCTCTGTTTATTATCTCGGTTTATTTAGCTTCTTTTTTATTACCGGATCTATACCTTTCATTTCTGTGTATGCTCTTTTCCCTGCGACTTTGTGCGATCTGGGCAAATCAGAAACAGAGAGGAAGGATTTTTCTCATGCGTATGCTCTTTTCCGCTGCGCCTTAGTGTGATCTCGGAAAATCAGAAACATTGAGGAAAATATTTAGTTTCCGAGTAAAGCTAACTTCAATCCGTAAGGTTTGTTTTTTTTTTGTATGTCCGTGTTGGGTTTTGTGTTTTTTTGTTTTGTAGGGAAAAAGAGCTTTCTCAGGCAAGCACACAACCCAAAGCTTTAGTGACTAAAAAAAAAAAAAACCCTTCCTCTTTTCCAAAAATTACTAAATTTTTTGTTTAGCTCACTTGGTCCAAAGCTAATTTATGAGCGTAGAGGTCTTGAGGTCAAGTCTTCTTTTTTTTGAGCTAATTAGATTAAGTTTGGAAAGGGGGCGGATTTTTTTAACATTATCATTCATTTTCGCACATTCCCACACTTCGTCGGCATCTTCATCAACTTTTCTTCAAAAAGCCATAACTTCTTCATCCGGAAGCTGTTTTCAGAGCCATTTTTTTTGAACCAAACTAATTTTTCAAGATCTTTCCATTGGAACACTTAGTTTCAGCATATATAGCTTCAGTTTATGTTAAAATGGAAAGTCCATGCCAAGTTATTCTTGACAACACCAACTACTTCCAATGGTGGTCCTACATTGTGGATTTACTTAGAAGTAAAAGTCTTTACAGAATAGCCACAGTCCAAGAAACCAAACCGAAAGATGAAGATAAGGCAACTAAATGGGAAAATAGGCAAGATCAAGCACGTGGGTTGATAGGGATGTCTATTTCTCCAGATCTTAGATTCCATATTGCAGAACTCGATACTCCTGATGAAGCAATGAAACAGATTACTAAAGTTTTTGGAATAAAAAATGAACTTAGAGCCCATCAACTCGAAAATGAGTTGCTTACATTGGACCCTAATAATTTTTCTTGCATTGAAGATTTTTTGTCCAAGTTCAAGACCCTTAGACTTCTATTGGAAGGTGTTAAGTTTAAGAAAGAAGATAGTAACCTTATCTATTCCATTCTTACTAAGTTGGGACCAGCCTACTCTGTGTTTGTTTCCACCTTCAATTCTACAAGAGAAGCCTTCATTTCTCAAGGACAAGACTACAAGTCCCCTTCCTTTGATTCTTTTTGTGATTCTTCAATAAGAGAACAACAAAAACTCTTACACCTTGGTCTTCTTAATCTTGGAAACTCTTCTAAGAAAGCGTTAGCCACCCAGCAACAACCAAATTCAAAGAATCCTAAGAATTTGTATCCTAAAAGGAATGGTCCTAAACCAAACAAGGGTCCTAAGCAATTTCAGCCTCAAAATGAAAAATCATTTCAACAAAATGATAAGGCAAATAAAAACAAAGGGAAGAAGACTGATAGACATTGCCACTTTTGTAATCGAGATGGCCACTTAGAATCCAAATGCTTTAAGAAGATGGAAGCCTTGGAAGCAGCAATGAAGAATCATAACATCCATTTGGAGCACTCTTCAGCTTCAACTTCATCTTCAGGAATGGCACTTTCTGCATGTGGTTGTCAAGCATCTCGGTCTGGCTATGCACTAAATGTATCTTCTTCCTCTCATTCTCATGAGTGGCTCATTGATTCTGGAGCTTCTTATCACATGGCCAAAAATAAAGCCATGTTTTCTTCTTTAAATGATTGTAACACCAAAAATATATATGTTGGTGATAATAGATCTCTTAGTGTTGTAGGGACTGGAACTATTCATATAGACAATGGTCAATTTAATGATGTATTATGTGTTCCAACCTTATCCTGCAACCTTCTATTTGTATATCAGATAACTGATTCAGGTGAAGGTAAAATCATTGAATTTTCACCTCACGATGTTGTAATTAAGGACCTAAGAGATCCTAAACAGATTTTAGCTACTGGCAATACTGATGATTCTAGAAGGTTGTATAAGTTTCACAAATTTGGGTCATCAAATCTTCCTTCGGTATTTGTTGCTCATAATGATGAGCAAACTTTGGCATGAGCAATTTGGTCACTTAAACTATCGCTCCCTTCAGAATCTATGTAAAGTAAATATGGTGACAGGTCTTCCAATGGTATCTTGCAGAGATGGTGTTTGTTCCTGATGTGTACTCGGAAAACATCATCGAGACAGTTTTGAAAAACGTGCCTCTTGGCATGCCTCAGCCCCTTTACAGTTTGTGCATAGTGATTTATGTGGTCCACTGTTGGTACCATTCCATGACCCCATTTTCCCTCCCAAAACATGTCATTTGCCTACCTCTTTTCATCATTTATCTCTCAGATCCCTTGGAAATTGATTAGTTAATAGTCTTATAGTTATTAAATTGCATTGAAATTGATTTAAGGGTTTTATGTTAATGAATTAGGAATTTTTGGCAAAATGACTACAGGAAGTTCCAACATCCTGTAACTGGTTTATTGTTTGACATGTGTCATGACAGCCAGGCTAGAGCGAAGGGTAGGGATGAAAAGCAGAATGTCCAAGCATGGACGAACACCTATCCCGCAGCAGAATCGACCCTCCTACATGCGCGGTCAACGAAGGTCAACTATGGCATGTTGGCGACAAAGGAAACAACAACGCGCATTCCAAATCGATTTAAGTTTTGTTTCCTTTTTAAATCAGTTAGGATAGAAACATTTTCAAAAATAGTGATGTGGTAAAAGCGGCAATAGCCTGCTCATGAATGTACATCCATTTTCAAGGGATGTAAAACCATATGTAAACATAGTTCTGAACCGGTTGTATAATCATTATTATTATCGTTGTTTCAAAAAAACAGAGTTTCGATTTTAATATCAAAGACTTGCATTACAGTCACGATTTCACTGTGTTGATTTGGTAATCATTGGATCACAGTTCAGTATACCTGGAATGCGGACGAGCCCTGCGTAACGTGGTATACTGTTGTTTTATTTCATTTACAGTTAGGGTATTAATATGCGCAGTGATTCAAATCGATTTATGTTTATGCTTATATGTTTATGAATGCGCTTGAATAGATTATCACCTGGATCGTGAATCATATCCTGTAAGGGATTCGATCCCTTTTTATCTTGTAGAGCATTGTCATGAACTCTATGCTTATGATTTCCATATATTTTTATCTTGCATGACTGTTAATGAATGTTGAGTATTCGCTGAACAGAGGTTTTATGTATGATGTCTCTATAAGGGGACTAAAATCTTGATTTGCAGTGATACACAACGTTTTGGTTTGTTAAATGATGAATCTTGGGTTGATAGTAATACATAGGTGTGTTTTAGTTTTGATAATGAATCGAATGACAACATTTGTA
>APFE030968416.1:41526-66997 GCA_000404065.3 Pinus taeda
ATCTTCTTCTTCTCATTCTCATGAGTGGCTCATTGATTCTGGAGCCTCTTATCACATGGCCAAAAAAAAGCCATGTTCTCTACCTTAAATGATTGTAACACCAAAAATATATATGTTGGTGATGATAGATCTCTTAATGTTGTAGGGACTGGAACTGTTCATCTAGACAATGGTCAGTTTAATGATTTATTATGTTTTCCAACCTTATCCAGCAACCTTCTATCTGTATATCAGATAACTCATTCAGGTGAAGGTAAAATTGTTGAATTTTCACCTCACGATGTTGTAATCAAGGACCTAAAGGATCCTAGACAGATTTTAGCCACTTGCATTGCTGATGATTCTACAAGGTTGTATAATTTTCACAACTTTGCGTCATCAAATCTTCCCTCAGTATTTGTTGCTCATAATGATGAAGTGAGCAAACTTTGGCATGAGCGATTTGGTCACTTAAACTATCGCTCCATTTAGAATCTATGTAAATAAAATATGGTGATAGGTCTTCCAATGGTATCTTGCAGAGATGGTGTTTGTTCTGGATGTGTACTCAGAAAACATCATCGTGACAGTTTTGAAAAACATGCCTCTTGGCACGCCTCGGCCCCTCTACAACTTGTGCATAGTGATTTATGTGATCCACTTCCAGTTGTTTCCTTCTCTAGCTACAAGTATTTCTTAACTTTCATTGATGATTTCTCCAGACGCACTTGGGTATACTTCTTAAAACTCAAGAGTGAAGTATTTAACAAATTCTTGGCCTTTAAGGCCTTTGTTGAAAAACAATCTGGACATCAAATTCTTAAGCTAAGACCTGATAATGGCGGAGAATATTTAACAACAAATTCATCAACTTTTGCACTGAGAATGGAATTCAAATGCAACGTATTGTTCCATATACTCCACAACAAAATGGTGTAGCTGAAAGGAAGAATTGCACCTTAAAGTAAATGGCTAATTGTATGCTTCAATCTAAAGGACTTAGTCTTAATTTTTGGGCAGAAGCAATTAACTGTGCAAATTACATAATAAATCGAACTCCTACTAAGTTTTTAAAGAATATCACTTCAGAAGAAGCATGGAGCTCAATTAAACCAGATTTAAGTCACTTTCGTGTTGTTGGAAGTGAAGCATGGGCCCATATTCCAGATGAGAAACATAAAGCATTAGAACCTAAGAGTGAAAAATGTATTTTTGCTGGATATTATAAAGATGTCAAAGGATATAGACTTATTCCACTTAAGTCCAAAAATGTTATCATTAGAAGAGATGTAAAGTTTGCTGAAAATGTATCGGCCTACGAGCCTAGTTCGATGGATGTGCCACCTCTCTCTATCTCTTCTACTTTTGAAAATATTTCTTCTTCAGATGATGAATGCGAGGATGACAATCCTCCCCCACCTTCTCAGGATCCTCCTCCATCTCCTCAGCTTCCAAAATGGGTCTGTGCTACTCGGGATGCAGCAGGTGATCTTGCTGGTGATCCTACAGATCAACGACGTACACGTTCTCAGTTCGATAGAGCCTCTTCTTTACTCGCTCAAGCTTCAACAAATTATGATCTTGACACCTTTGTAGAAGCCTCAGGCCATCCATATTGGGAAGCAGCTATGAATGAAGAATATCGTTCATTATTGGCAAATGATACATGGGATCTTGTTCCTTTACCAAAGGGACGAAAACTTGTTAGATGCAAATGGGTTTACAGAACCAAGTATGGACCAGATGGGAAAGTTGATAAACATAAAGCTCGTCTTGTTGCTAAGGGATTTTCACAAGTTGAAGGCATTGACTATATTGAAACCTTCTCCCCTGTTGCCAAAATGAACTTTGTTCACCTTGTTCTTTCCCTTGTTGCCTCTTTCAAATGGGAAGTCCATCAGATGGATGTTAAATCTGCCTTCTTGCATGGGGACTTGCATGAAGAAATCTACATGGAACAACCTATTGGGTTTATACAAACAAACTCCAGCCTTTTATGTCGGCTTAAGAAATACAAGCTTCACTTTTACAAAATACAAGCTAACTTTTGGGAAACCCCAAATTTACACTTACCAATTTTCAACTTCAGCAAACTCAGTTGCCTAGTTTGTCGGCACCTTTGCACAGTCACCGAACGACTCACCAACCCTTCGTTCACCTTGTCGCACGATCGTGTTGTTTGCCCAACTTGGGCGTGCCTCGTCGTAACCAAGTCGCCACACACGGGTGCCTCGTCGTAACCAAGTTGTCATAATCGTAAAGATGGAAGTGTTGTTTACCGTAGCCATCCACAACCTACAAGGTTGACACCACAACAATTGGAAGAAAAAGAGCAAAAGGTCTTTGTTATAATTGTGATATCAAATACACTAAAGGTCATAAGTGTGCTGAGAAGAAACTATCTTACATAGATTGTGAAGAGGAGGAAGAAAAGGAACAAGAAACATCAAAAGAAGAGGATATACACTAGGAAAAAACCCTAGAGAAAGACGAAATGAATCCGACCATATCCTGTAATGCATTGGTTGGAATTAACACTCCTCAAACTATCAAAATAGAAGGGCATATCAAGAAGAAAAAGGTAATAGTGTTTATAGATTCAGGCAGAACTCATAATTTTATTCATTGTAAGATAGCCAAGGAATTGAATTGCTTCCTATATCCAACACCAGAGCGTGAAGTGATGGCTGGAAGTGGAGCAACCATAAATTGCTTAGGAAAGTGTCATAATATCAAGCTGTCCATGGGGGAATATGTATTTAATAGCCCAATGATTTCCTTTCCAATGGGTGGTGTTGATGTTGTACTAGGCATCCAATGGCTACAATCCTTGGGTACAATAGATTTTAATTTTAAGAGCTTTTCATGAATTTTTATTCAAAAGGAAAGGAAGTTGAATTAAGAGGTATCATAGGGAAACTAGGAAAGATAATTAGCTCTAACAGATTGACAAAGCTTCTAAATAAAGAACAATGAGGCATAATTGCACAATTATGTTCACTAGAGGTTCCCACATCGAAATCATCTATTTCTCTAGATCTCCAAAAAGTCTTGGACAATCATTCCAAGGTATTTGAGACTCCCAAAGGCCTCCCATGTATTCGTGATCATGCTCATGCTATTCATTTGATTCCAGGAAGTGTTCCTCCAAACATCACACCTTACAGATATCCCTATGCCCTAAAGAGTGAAATTCAACGTATGGTTTCAGAAATGCCAGAGGCTGGTATAATTCAACCTGGTCAAAGTTCTTTCTCTGCTCTAATAGTATTGGTACACAAGAATGATGGATCATGGCGCATCTGTCCAGATTATAGGGAGCTCAACAAGCTCACTATTAAAGATCAATTTCGCATTCATGTCATTGATGAATTATTGGATGAATTGCATGGATCAATTTACTTCACCAAGTTGTATCTTCGTTGAGGATATCATCAAAATAGAATGAAGACTGAAGACATTCTGAAAACAACATTTAGAACTCATGAGCGTCATTATGAGTTTTTGGTCATGCCTTTTGTCCTTAACAATGCACCTTCTAAATTTCAAGGTTTGATGAATTCCATTTTCAAACCCTTCCTTAGAAAATTTGTGTTGGTATTTTTTGATGATATATTAATCTACAACAAGCCTTGGAAGGATCATGTTCAACATGTTGATAGGGTGCTCAAACTATTGGAGGGGAAACAATTATATGCAAAAACCTCCAAATGTTTCTTTGGAGTACAAGAGGTGGAATATCTAGGTCATATTGTTTCTCATGAAGGTGTTAAGGTAGACACTGGAAAAATTAAAACCATTATGGAATGGAAAATCCCCACACCCATAAAGCATCTACCAGGATTTCTCGGGTTGACAAGGTAATATCGTAAGTTTATTAAGAATTATGGGAGAATATCAACACCTCTAACAACATTATTGAATAAAGATGTTTTTTCATGGACTCCAAAAGCAACAAAGGCTTTTAAATTTCTTAAAGAGACAATGTGCCAAGCGCCGGTCTTTGGTACACCGAAACTCTTAAAAACTTTTATTCTGGAATGTGATGCCTCAGGAAATGGAATTGGTGTTGTTCTAAAGCAAGAAGAAAGACCCATTGCTTTTGAAAGTCATCCAATAAAAGGAAAGTATTTACACAAAGCTATTTATGAGAAGGAATTGTTGGCAATACTACATGCACTTAAGAAATGGTGACCGTACCTAATGAGAAGACACTTCAAGGTAAAAACAGATCGTAATAGTCTTAAATACTTTTTAGAGCAAAGATTATCTTCAGAAGAGCAGCAAAAATGGGTCACAAAGATGTTGGGTTATGACTTTAAAATAATCTACAAAAAAGGGAAGCAAAATGTTGTGGCAGATGCACTCTCAAGAAAGGATGAGGATGTGGAAGAATTTCTTTGCGCTATTTTTGTTATCCGCCCAGATTAGATAAACAAAGCAAGGGATGAATGGAAGAATGATGAAGAAGTGTGGAAACTCATTCAAAAGTTACAACTAGATCCTAGTACACCTAAATTATACATTTATCTGGAAAAATGATTCATTATGGTACAAAGATCAGTTATACCTATGTTAAGAATTCCCAACTCTAACAAAAACATTCTTAGGTAATTTCACACCTCTCCCTTAGGAGAGCACTCAGGATTTCTAAAAACTTACCACAAGGTTAAGAAGGTATTTTTTTGGGATGACCTTAAATCGGATATTCAAAATTTTGTAGCGGAATGTTTGGTTTGCAAACAAAATAAAGTTGAAACAATTAAGACCCCAGGTCTATTACAACCTTTATCCATTCCAAGCGAACGTTTGGAGGAGGTTTCAATGGTTTTTATCACAGTTTTACCCAAGTCCGAAGGAAAGAGTGTTATCATGGTGGTAGTTGACACACTTACCAAGTATGCACACTTTTGTGCATTATCTCATCCATTTAAAGTGAGTATAGTTTCTACTACATTTATGGAAACAATTCAAAATTTACATGGAAACCCAAACATTATTATAAGCAATAGAGATCCCATTTTCACTAGAAATTTTTGGACAAAATTATTTTCTTGTCTTGGTACTCAGTTAGCTCATAGCTCATGTTATCATCCTCAATCTGATGGGAAAAATGAGATAGTAAACAAATGTTTGGAAGAATATCTTCATTGCATTGTATCTGATAAATAGACACAATGGGTCAAATGGTTGCCTCAGGCTAAATTGTGGTATAACACTTCCTTCGATACTGCAACAAAAATGACCCCATTTATGGCACTTTATGGATATCATCCACCATCCATCACATCATATTTAAGAAAAAATTCTAAGGTTCAAGCAATGGAAGATCACATTGAGCATCAACAACAAGTTCTCCAACTCTTAAATAATAACCTCATGTTGGTGCAGAATAGAATGAAACAGCAGGTAGATCAACATCGCAACAAAAGAAGTTTTGATGTAGGTGATTGGGTATTCCTGTAGTTACAACCATATGAACAAATGTCACTCAAGAAACCTAAGAAGGATAATAAATTATCACCAAAGTATTATGGTCTGTACAAGGTGTTGCAAAAGATAGATACTATAGCATACAAATTGGAGCTTCCTGCAACTTCCCGAGTGCACCCAGTTTTTCATGTTTCATGCTTAAAGAAGGTTATAAGTAACAAGCTCCCAGTTCAAACAATATTGCCAGAACTTGATGAGGAAGGAAAAATCGTATTGGAACCTTAAGCAGTGAAAGAAACAAGAACTCGACAGGTACGAAATCAATCAATTTCAAAGTATCTAATCAAGTGGAAGAATTTACCCATTGAAGATTCCACATGGGAGAATGAGAATTTTATAGAGAGACATCCAGAACTACTCAAGCGTTGAGGACAACACATTTTTGAAGGGGAGGGGCATGTTAGGTCACTATAATACCAATGATTCCCCCATTACTATTGTCATTGTATCCCTTATTGTTATTGTTGTGCCCCTATTGTTCCCATATTTTTATTATTGTTCCCCCTAGAAGCCCACTATTGTTATTTTTATGCCCTTATATTATTATTGTTAGTTCGGTTTTGGTTATGTTGTGACGCTTTAGACTCTTATATATAAAAAATAGGTTTTTTCATTTGTATCATCCAAGAACTGTTCATTTGTGTAATGTAAAGGAGGTTGCCCCCTCGAAGAGGCTTATTTCTAAGTCTTTGATCTATCTTTTCTATCTTTTTGTGAGCTAGTTTCATAACATACAATATCCAATAAAAATTCATTTGATGACTTTGGCATCTAACTTTCTCCTATCCTCTTTAGGAATATGAGCAAAGGCCTTGCATCCAGATATCCTTAAATGACTAACTTTAAGTTTAAAACCATAAAATGCTTCAAATGGTGTTTTATGCTCAAGATACTTGGTAGGGCTTTTATTTTTGAGATATAGAACTATATTAATGGCTTCAGCCCAAAAACTATGAGAAGGTCCTTTACTTTTTAACGTACTAAGAGCACATTCAAATAATGTTCTATTATTTTTCTCAGCTACTCCATTTTGTTGACGTGCATATGGTACTATACATTGTTTCATAATTCCATTCATTTGTAGTATTTGACAAAAGCACCTGAAGTGTAGTCACCACCTTTATCTGATCAATGAATTTTAATGCTCTTTCGTGTTTGATTTTCAACCATACTCTTGAATTCTTTAAAGTATTAAAACAAATCATTTTCTTTTATTATAAAGTACACCCAAGTGTATTTAGTGCTATCATCAATAAATATAAGAATGTAATATGCTCCACCAAGTGACTTAGTTTGCATTTGACCACATACATCAGTATGCACTAGTTCAAGTATTTCATGTTTTATTATATTTTCATGCACATGAAATTCTTCCCTATGTTGTTTTCCTAGTGCACAACCTTCACATTCAAAGTGTTCACCCTTAATATTTGGAAATCCTTCTACCATCAATTTATTTTATAGTAACATTAGGTCATTATGATTTGTCCATACCTTTGATGTCAAAGATCTATATTTGGCATGCTTGTTGATGCCAAAGCTTGATGCCCATTCGTCATTACATCCAACTTGTATAATCCTCCAACTCTCATTCCTTTTCCAACAACCTTGTAGTTGTCGTGCACATCCTTTACCAAATAATGTGATTTCACAAATTAAACTTTTAAATGTTGATCTGTAATAGTAGAGACTGAAATTAAGTTCCTATTTTATCCTGAAACATACACCACATTTTGAATTTGTTTTTCTTGTCCATTAGGCATCATAACACTTACATCACCATATTCTTTAATTGCATGTGATTGATTATCTTCTAAATGGATGTGTGCACAATTATTAACCTCATGATAAGTATCAAACCAATCTCTTTTGCATGGCACATGGATTGATGCACCAAAATCTATAAACCAATCATTATTATCATCAGTTTGTGCTAATAAAGCAGCATTGGACACAAATAATTTAAGATTTCTAAAAGCATGAATGACTGCTTCATCAATATCAACATAATTTCCTGAATGCCTTCTTTCTTTAAATTGAGCAGACCTTCTTTTCATGCAATTCTTAGTAAAATGACTAGGTTTTCCATAGTAATAACACACATCATCTCTACTTGATTTTCCATTTGTCCATGGTAAAGGTGTACCTTGAATGATTTTACCTGTGGCTTTTTGCCTTTATTTTTCTCCCATTGTTTGCCTTTCAAGGGCTGCTTACCTTTAGCCATCAATGTTAAATCTGAATTGGGAGATTTATGTTTAAGACTTCATCTCCACTCTTCTTCCTAGATAAGTATACCTGCCAACTCCTCAAACATAGGAACCTTCTTTCTAGCTAAAATACCAATGATAAACATTTCATATTCATAAAGAATTCAATTTAATGTCACAATAACCAAGTTTGTACTAGATATTGTTTCACCAATGTCACCTAATTTATCTTTTATATCCTTAATTCTAGAAATAAAATTACTGACACTTTCATTTTCTTCCATCTTAATTGAAATATTCTTACTCTTTAAATACAATATTCGATTTGTAGTCTTCATCTTGTATAAAATTTTTAGAGTGTCTCATGTCCCCTTGGATGTTTTTCACTCTCTAATGTGTGGAATAATGTTGTCCTTAATGGACATCCCCAAAAGCACCTTCGCTTTGTTTTCCCGTCGCTCCCAATCTTGATCTGCAACATCTGTGGCTTGAGGGTGCACTGGCCTGACTTTAGCTCTAGATACAATCGTCCATATATTGTAGCCTTCCATCAAAGTCAACTTAAACTTCCAATTTGCATAGTTTTCACCATCTAGCTTGTTAGAGTCAGATAAATAAGATTTCTTCAATACATTAGCAATGATATTAATCTTATGAATCCTCCAATCATTAAAGACTCCTTAATCACAAATAATAACACCTCAAACACAAGCTATACAATTATATTAAGCTTCACAACTGAAATACCATTGGACAATATGATTGCTTCTTTCCTTTCTTTTTTTTCTTCCCCCTTTTATATATATAAATTATTCATTAATCCAAAAGAAAACGAAAATTTCACCATTCACCACCACCGTAGCTTGTTATCTTCTTTAATTCTTTAAAAAAAATCAATAGCTACACAAATTCATTAACTCTTTTAGAAAACTTAAAAGACATAAAAATTTCCTTCCATAAACTTGGAAACCCAATTACAAACAACAACCACAAACTATAACTCGGAGCTTTGGATTAGTAAAGATGAAAATCTATTCACAACTATTTAACCCTTACAAGAATTTTAACATCATATGTTAAAAAAAAGAACATATGAGCACCATGAGAAGGTCAACTCCAATTTCTTCTCCCATTGTTTCAACGACCACACTTTCGGCAGGAGATGCAAATACAACTACGAACTCTTGGTTCCAGTTTACTTCAACTAGCACTTCAACGACAACTTAAATATTCCTCCAATGCAGAACTCCTTCAAGTCTCTCTCTCTCTCGTATGCGGGAATGGAGCAACATCAAATTTCAATGATTCCTCAAACTAGCTGCACACTGACTTCTCTGCAACACACCTTCTCTGCAATAATGTGTTTTCTCAAACTCACACACAATTGACTCTTCCAATATTTGTCTACAGTCTCTGCGTGGCATCTCTTCACCAACACACCCTTGCACATTATGTTTACAGTATCTCCACTTGTAGCAGAGCTCTCACGACGATGCAGGAATCTCTTCATTCACACAACCTAAAAACTCTAACCAATTCACCCTTCACCAGAAGCTTCTTGTGCACAGAAACAGGAAATAACAGACACTTTCAATAGACTTCTGCCAGACACACCCTCAATGTTCAACATAGTGACAACAATCTCTCAATTGACCACTCACAGAAGAATCTTACGCTCTCAGCACTCAACCAAACTCTGACCTGAAATCAGAGAAACAAGATAACACATCAAAACATGGACTTTTCATTGTTAGTGAATGATTTTTGTACATGCTTTATGAATTTTCTTGATTCTCTAGATTGTCGATGGCACTAGCTTCTTCATGAAGCTATATGAACTCTAAAGACTTCACCTGAGCTCTCAGGAAGAAACTAAACTTCATACCTAACACATTTAATATTGACTGCAGTTGGAATTAATGTTTTCCAACACTATTTTATGTGAGTTTTTATTTTGGATTAGGTTAAATATATATTTTTTTAATTATATACCTTGATTTCTCATTGAAATGAGGAGTCCATGCCATAGCTGACCAGTTCTAATCCTCATAAATGCTGAATTGTAATTTTTTTGTATATATATTGATAATTTAAAATAGTTAATATATATATATATAATATATATATATATATATATATAAACAAAAAAAAAAATTAAAATAATGAAATTATATTGAAAAATTCTAATCTGAAACTTGTATTTCCATCCAATCCCTACCTAATTCAACCCAAAAGAAAAGAGATATGATGACTGACCCCAAAACCCTGATGTGGCACCTACGTGGCGACTAGCCCACATGACCATTTCCCGCACTGAAAGGTAGTTGGGTTTTGCTAAGGGTTTAATGGCACAATAACTCCACCTCCTCCCCGAGGTATCCTCAGCCTCTATGATAGGGTTCTATTGTGTCTTCACGCGTTTGCTTGGTCATTTGTCACTGCTGAACTCGCTCTATTCCTTACCTGGTTCCTTCAGCCGACGGCAATGTCCCTGTGCCTTTTGCCGTTTGTTGGTCTCAGTCTCGACCTTAGTTCTATGCCTCTGGGAAACTTATGGATGCTATTCTGTTGAACTTGGTGGTTTCTCCTTGTACGATTTCATGAAATTTTGTTGAGCCTTGTGACTGTTCTTGGTATGCGAGGTTTGTTCTGTGACTGTAACTTATTTGTTGTAACTACTCGTTCATTTTCTTCTGCGTTTTGTTGGTGACAGTTGGTGCTAGTTGTTGTCAGGTCCTCAGCCCGACTTCCGTGGCGACGTTTCGGTCTTCATGAAAGGTAATTATTCCACTCTAGTTTCAAACTTCTTGCTTGCTCTTCATTTACTAACACGTTTAATCCTTGTGAGCAGTTGGGGTTTCGTGGCTCTATGGTCATGGTTTAATGTTGTCAGTTCCGGGTTCGACTCTAAAACCTGCCCTCCATCTCAGGTAACTCTCTGACTGCAATGTTGTGTCCCTCCTTTTGATTTGCTTTCTGTATGTCGGTTATGCTGCCTCTCTAAACATCTTTTGTTTATTGTGCAGGTGGTTCATTCCTCGACGGTGGTGACGATGGTTTGGCCCTCAATGGCCTCTGTTCCTTCACTTCTTTGTGGCCATGGTCACTTGAAATGGGTAGTATCTTTCCTGTGTGTTTTACTTGATAGCTGTAGGTTGGACCTTTCAAAGACGTAGTCTCATTCTATTTATGCTTGAGCCTGTTCCTCCATTGAAAGTCCGGGGCTATCCTGTCTATTTTGTAATAGTTGTTTTCTCTTGGGTTTCAGAAACCCTCCTAGGTCTGGAACGAAATGTCTACTGACTGTCTCTAGTATTTTTATATTTTTTTGGAAAGGCAACCTACCTTACAGTCTGAACCCGCATAAGGTTACAGGATACTTTCTCTACTGTAACAAATATTTATGCGATATATGTGTGTGTGTGTGTGTGTGTCTGTGAAAAGAAATGAATACTTTTGTTGTTTGTAAGAATTTCAATATGGTGTCTTGTGAAATACCTGAATGAGTTCGCTAGTAGTCTGTAGTCGCTTATTTCGATGCACAGTCTCATTATAGCCCTCTAATAGTTAACTTCGTACACGGTAGTATTCATTCATATTAAATACTAATGGTTACCTGAAATGATTTCTTTCATTATTCAAGAAAAGAGAAATTGTTCTATCAAAGGTTTACACTATCTAGCTTATGTTCTTTTGTTTGGCAGCAACAACCCGCTTCTTGTTTTTTTTCCATGTATATAAATTGCTTGTGGCCTCATTTAGTTGAGGAACTACTTGCAGTTACAATTTTATAGTTACACTCCTTTTTCTGTTTTCAAAAATTAATCTATGAAGGTCACTCCCTAATCTATTGACTTTTAAAAGAAATAAAAGAAATAATGACATTGGCTGTGACAGCCTTCTTGAATAATAATACAATAAAGAAAACTGAAAATTAAAATTGTCTTTTTGTTTTTTTTTCTAAAACTGAAATAGCATGGCCAGCTATTGCCTCCCTAATTGGATGCTCCTGCATCAGGCTCTCGGGGTGATTGATTCTCATGGTTCCTTTCCATGAGCTCGTTGATCGAATACCCAACATGTTGAATCTATCTGACATCCAACCAGGTACTATCTTCAATCAAATAGTCCTTCCACTTAACCAAGTACTACAAGTACTCCTTTCGGCGTCTGCGCCTGGCTACCTGAGTGTCTAATGTTTGGTCAATCTCCAAAGCCTTGGCTGGCGGCAACTGTTTGATCCATGTTTCTGTCTTTTCATCTCCTTGGGTGTCCTGGTTGTGTCATGTTGAGCTATCATCCATGTTATTAGATATATAATGGTATAGGTCTGCTACATTAAAAATGGGTGAGATCCCAATACCCGAGGGTAATTGTAGTTCATATGCGTTGGAAAAAAACTTTCGTAGTACCCAGCAAGGCCTTATATTTTTCAATTTAAGCTTGTTGTATTCCACTTTAAGAAACCTCTCCTTCCATAGGTGTGCTAGTACCAGGTCACCTACATTAAATTGCACTTCCTGTCATTTTAAATCTACTCTCTGCTTGTGTTTTTAGCTATTGTTATGCAATTTAGCTTTCACCTAGTCATGAAGATCATTAATCATTTGGGTGAAATCTTATTCGTCAACACTCCTCCATTCCAACCAACCCAAATCTCGTAACTCGTGCACTCCGCAAGGGTGCATGCCATACAGGATCTGGAAAGAACTTCTTTTGGTGCTCCTGTTTGGAGAGTCGTTATAAGCGAACTTTGCCGAGGCGAGTACGCGATCCCACTATCGTGAATTCTCTCCAACTAGGCTACGTAGAATATTTCCCAGACTTCATTTTACCCGTCAGTCTGTGGATGATAAGTTGAGCTGAAATTCAATTTAGTGTCCAGTTTCTTCCACAAAGTTCGCCATAAATGGCCCGTAAACTTCACATCCCTATCTGAAAGAATAGACTTCGGTAAGCCACACAGCCTGACAATTCTTGTAAAGAATAGATGGGCTACATGCGTGGCATGGTTGGTCTTCTTGCAAGGAATAAAATGTGCCATTTTTTTAAATTGATCCACCACTACCATAATTGAATCGTATCCTTTTTGTGTTCTCGAGAGACCCAGAACAAAATCTAAACTGACTATCCCAAGGCCTGTCTGGAATAGGTAATGGTGTCTACAATCCTGTATTTTGACTATGTCCCTTCTCCAGTTAACACCTCTGGCATCTAGCCACATACCGTTGCACATCTCATGGCATCCTTGGCCAATAATAAAAATGACTTATCTGGTCCAATGTCTTGTCTATGCCAAAATGTCCGGCTAGACCACCATTGTGCTTCTCTCAGATTAGATTTTCCCTTAGTGAACACTCTGGGATGCACAATTTTCCACCTTTGAACATCAATCCTTCCTGCAAGTTATAATCTAACCACAAGCTATTGTCCCTCAACAGTGGATTCTCACAAGCTTCGTATGCTTCACAAAAATCTGCATCTGTTTTGTATAGATCTTTAAGATGTTCAAAACCCAACAGCTCTACTCTACTTTCCTGCAAAATCGAACTTCTTCGACTTAATGCATCTACCACTTTATTGGCTTGTCCACTGATGTTTTTTAATACAAACATGAAAATTTGGAGATATTCCACCCACTTCGCATGTTTGTGGTTTAACTTGTGCTGCTGCATAACATATTGTAGAGCAAAATTGTCTGAAAACAGGATGAATTCATTTCCCAACAAATAGCGTCTCCAATGTTTCAGTGCTTATACTACTACATATAATTCCTTATCATAGGAAGAATATTTATCTTTGCTCTCGTTTAATTTTTCATTGAAATAGGCCACCGGTTTATCCTCTTAACTCAACACTGCTCCAATGGCTATCCCGCGGGCATCGCAATGAACTTGAAAAAGTTTGTTGAAATCTGGTAACTGTAAAACAAGTCATTCTGTAATCTTATTTTTCAGCAGCTAAAAACTCCTTTCAGCTGAATCAGTCCACTGAAATGGTTGATTGGCCTTCTTGACTGTTTCCACCATGGGCGCGTAGATACTGCTAAAATCCCTTATAAACTTCCTGTAAAAACTTCCTAGCCAATGAAAACTTCGCACTTAAAATAAACTCTTTAGGGATGGCCAGCTAACTATGGATGCAACCTTTTCCGTATCCATCTTCAACTCATTCTTTGAGATCACGAACCCCAAATAAATGAATTCCTTCTTGAAAAACATGCATTTCTTCAAATTTATTGGCAATTTATTTTGTTGTAGTTTTTCCAAGACACACCTAACGTGTCTGAATTGTTCCTCCCTGATCTTATTGAAAATAAGAATATCATCCAAGTACACAATAACAAACTTCTCGATGTACTCTTTCAGCATCTCGTTCATCAAGCGCATGAACATGCTGGGTGGATTAATCAATCCGAATGGCATGACCAGCCACTCATACAGGCCCTCATTGGTCTTAAAAGCAGTCTTTCACTCATCTCCTTCCCAAATCTGTATCTAATGATACCGATTTTCAAATCAATCTTGGAAAAGTACGCTGCTCCACTGAAGCAGTCCATCATATCGTCCATGCATGGTAAAGGAAACCTGTATCTTATAGTAATCTTATTGATTGCTCAGGAGTCAGTACACATTCGCCACTCTCCTCCTTTCTTGGGAGACAAAACTGTTGGTACTACACATGGACTTAGGCTTTCCTGAATTAGTCCCTTATCTAGCAATTCTTGTACCTGTTTTCTAATCTCTTCATTGTCTTTTGGGCTCATTCTATAAGTGGCTTTGTTGGGTCAGCTGGCTCCTAGTATAAAGTCAATATGGTGACTAATACTTCGTTTTGGAGGTAACTTATCTGGAAAATCATCTACCACTATATCACTGAATTCAAGCAACATATCTTGGATTTCCTCTGGTAAATCCTTAATTTCAGTATGGACTAACACTACCCTTGGCCTCTGCATGATTGCAAATTTGATTCTGTCATCTCCCATCTACCGTGGGAACTCTTTTCCCCCTAGTAACAATGCTTTCGACGCACTACCCTCTATTGTATCTTCTTCCTTCATGGGTACCAATGCATGCTTGATCCCATCTTTCACAAACTTATAACAATTTGTCTTTACATCGTGCACTACCTTCCTATCATACTACTATGGTCTACCTAGCAGTATATGGCACACAACCATTGGCATAATGTCACATGTCACCTTATCCTTATACCTGCCAATATGGAATTCCACTTCACACTGCTCATCAACAATCAGTTGATGCCCATTTTGCGACCAACACACCCAGTATGATGCTGGATGTTTTAGTCTTTTCAAACCCAGTTTCTCCACCATCTCAGTGGCTACCAGATTATCAGTGCTTCTGCTGTCAATGATCAGTTTACAACACTTCCCATGTCATTTACACACAGTCTGGAACCAGGCTTTCTGTTGTGTTTGGTCAGCTAACTCTTTAGTTGGTTTCAACAAGACTTTGTTCAACACCAAGGCCTCTCCTGTTTCAAGCATATTCTCCACTTCTTGAGGTGAGGCCTCGGTTTCCTCAGGCTGAGCAACATATGTGCCCCTTTGTCCTGCTTGATCACTTTCAGGACATTCAAACAATTTGTGCCCCCATTTGTGGTAGTTGTAGCACTGGTAGGCAGCTCCTCTTCCTCTACCATTACCTCTACCTCGCTGGTAAGGCCTTCCCCCTCTATTGTTACCATCCTTTTCAGTCAACCCTGCGGTCTTTGGACTACTGCCTTTCTCACTGTTTTTGGTAGTTCTACCTTTGCCAAAGGACTATCCCCTTCCTTGGCCAGCTCCACGTCCCCTCCTCGCATTCTGTCTCCTGGTGATCTTCTCTTCCGCCTTTAAAGCGCTTTGATATGCTTCTTCTATATTTTTGGGAGAGAGAATACTGATCTCATCTAGTATCTCCACCTGTAATCCATTCACGAACCTTGTTGTCTTTTCTAGGGTATCCTCAACATAACTTGCTCGTAAATTCACTCTATAAAATTATTCTGTATATTCCTTCACCGTCATTGCTCTCTGTTTCAGGTTCTGTACCTGTATGTATAGAGAAATCTGATAATCCTTAGGTAAAAACTTACCCTTCATTTTGGCGATCATTATGGCCCATGTTCTAATCGGTGGCTTATTTAATCTCCTTTTCTCTTCCTGCACACTGTCCCACCACAATGCTGCATGCCCCTTCAGTTTTGTAGCTGCCAATCTAACCCTCCTATCCTCACTGAGTTCTTCACATGCAAAATACATATCCAACTCGCTAATCTAGTCCAATAATACTTCAATGGATAAGCTGCCATCATAAGTTGACAGTTCAGTGTTTGGTTTGCTGCTTGCCACCAAAACAGATTTTAACAACCTTATCTATGGTCCTTCCTCATCACACCTATCTGTCGTAGTTGTAGCTTCTTCTTCACTGACATCACCACCCTCTGGATGCTTGCACCTCGCTGCTTCCTCTGCTACCAATTTGGCACTTAGGATCCTGATTTCCTCACGCAGTCCTTCATCAGCTTCCCTCCAAATACCTCTTCCTCTTCCTCTTCTTCCTACCTCCATAATTAAACTTTCTTCCCTATGGAAAGAACTGCTCTGATCTATATGTTGTATGTTGTGTAGACATTAGGAACCCATTGCCAAGACCTATTGCCTTCTTCTCCAGATGATCCAGAATGGCTTAGGAAACAGAGATCAAATGAAATCGAGATCATAAAACGCTGGATTGAACAGTACAACTCTCAGTTTCTTCACAAATGATACCTTCATAGCAACCAATACAAAGCGTTCCACCAAAGATTCTGAAATAAAATATGTTAGGTAGGGAAAAAAACATATATATATATATATATATATATATATTGACGTAAAATGCGTGTTTCAGTTGACTTCACGTTGTTGATGCCCGCCTATTGCGGCATTGTTATATTGAAGAATTGATTGGAATTCAAACATTTGAACTTAATGAATGAGTGTAGTTATGTTAAATGATTAGGGAAAACATATATTGTTTCTTTTGTGTATAGTGAAATCTGTGTTTCAGGATAATTCACGTTCCCTATGCAGGCGTACGGCCTATGGTGTTAGTGTTCTATTCCGTGGGTGAAATCTATTAATTATGCAATAGGCATGCAGAAAAAACTAGAGATCATGGAGGGGATCCCTCTTTACTAATGGTGGTTGTTTCTATATAAGAAATGTTATTAACATTGTTTATTATCCCATTCATATATATGTTAAAACATAAAAATTAATAAATTACTTTGGTTTTGAGTTTATGCGGGGGAGTGATGCATAGTGGAGCATCTTCAAATCGTTGTTCTTTTAAGAATCTAATAAACTCTCCAATTTTATTCTATGTATATTTTAGAAAATAAAAAATCCATTATGGTGTTGGAGGCCTCAAGGTAGGTGTCATAGATCTAATTTCATTATATTGCTCAACTAAGCTCATTGTATGAATCAACTATTGTAAAACACTATGAGATACATCTATAATTCAAAGGTCTATTTATTATTCCAACCATATTGATTATCTAAAACGTTTTGAAGAATGTCCTTGGTTTTCAAGAATAGTAGATCATTCTTTACTCCATGGTACTAAGACTCTAATTTTATGACTACGTTCATCACCAAAATGCTCTTCCCAAATTTGTTTGCACATTCAGCATTTATCAATATTTAAAGATAACAGTATTAACTTAGTTATTAAAAAAAATCATTTTTTACTCTATGGTACTAAGACTTTAATTTTATAACTAGAGTAATCACCAAAATGCTCCTCCCAAATTTGTTTACACATTCAACATTTGTCAATTTTTAAAGATAATAATATTAACTTAGTTATAAAAAAGAAAATAGAGCTTGATTAGATGAAATTTATTTTCTGTCATATGCATGAACATGTGCTAAGGTCAATCTCAATGAAATTTTAGGAACTGGATGATACTACATAAATGAGAAAGTTTGAAATGGAATTAGGTTTTGGATTATAAAACTACATATTTTTAATGTTAAATTTGGTAACAATTATGTAATTTTAAAGATTCTGGCTGTCAATAATTAACTCATCTAAAAATGAGAGAGTGATATCAATTTTCTTCTATAAGTGCATATTGAAAACTGAAATTTTTCTTTGAAGAAGACCAAAAAATTTAACAATATAAAGATTTCCCTTAAAAGACCATGGTAGTTTAAGTGAATATTTCCCTTAAGGATGATGGTATTTGTAACTAAAAGAGAGAGTGGAATGAAATAACTTAATCAATTTGAAAAATAAAATTATTGTAAGAAGTTGGCACTCTATAATAAACTTTAAAATATGAATTCTAATCTATAACTATTGCTTACATATCCTTTTTTGGAGCGGTCAGTTGAGATTAAAAAGAAGAAAGACCAAAAATGTAGAATCAATAATTATTTTCCATATAATTTTATTTTTTATTCTCCTTGGTATTACATCAAGAAAATAGGTTTGGTGAGCCCTGGTATTGCATCAAGGTTGTTGCAACTACCAAGGCTCTCAACTTAAATTATCAACCCGGGGTTCGTACAAACTTAGAGGTTATAGTGTTATATGCACAACAGGTTAACTTATACTCATGTCACCCTCTGTCATTATTTCAGATCAAGGTATTCATAGATCACTCCTTCAGCTAACTGCAAAGAAAATTTCTTATGAAAGCATCTGATGATTGCAAAGAAATGAACATGTTTCTATCTATAGAAATGAAAATGCCATTCATTAAATGCAAAGGCTAATTGTAATCGCATGAAAGGAATAGACTAGTCTAGTTGCAGAAGTAAACCATACAACCCTACTTTCACATCAATCAAATCAATAATCTACTTCCATGGATCATTTATCTAATTGCAACTTTCTTGAATAAGAGGAATTCAATCTTCAACACAACTATGGAATTCAAATATACTAAGACTAATTCTACTGCAGTGAGGAAAATATGGGGCTGGAGTGGTCATGGAATCTTCCTTAATCATGAAATTAAACCCTAGGGGCCATTATTCAACTTCAAAATGCTAGATCAATGTTTAGAGAAAATCTTGTGGATTTTAGCAATGTTGTAGGACTGCTACAGAAAGTGCTATAGGAGGCCCTGTTTTGTTACAAGAGGCATTATTTTGCTACAAGAGGGGGTCCAAGAGATTTCTAAGGCCAAGGATGGTGTCTTGAAGGTGGAGGAAGGTGGATGGAGGTGAATGAAGGGTGTGGGAGCCCATTTTCCAAGCTTATTACCCTCCGGAGGCTTATTTTGCACATAGGTTCGTGCCCATGATGTCTTTGATTAGCCCTGTAAGGGTGACCTCGATGAAAAGTTTTGAGAGCCATATGAGTTGTCCAGGAGGAAGGTGGAATGCCCTGAATGGATGTGAATGAGTGTGTTAACCCTTGCAAGTCAACAGCAATCCCTGCAAAATAATCAAGTACATGCATTAAATGATCAATATTGTAGCAACATGAATCAAAGGGGAAAGGATGAATTGAATTTTATTTCTTTAAGACTTACTCTAACATATATATACTCTAATTTCTGAATCAATGTTACTAACTCCTAAGTTGAAAAAACCAAGGATGCAAAAGAGTTTCAATCTAAAACTTACCAATTTTCCAAGAAATCATAAACACATGTTTTTGGCTTGTTGTTGTATATCTTCCATCCACCCTTCCCACACAAAGGTAGTGGTCACCTACAACTAAATTTTTTATCATATAACTCCTACTCAAACAAAGAAATAAATGTAATGACTTGGAAAAGAACAAGGAAAGAATACAAGAGAAGGACTAATGCCTCTCGGTTGGGCCCAAACCCAAGGGTTTTAGCCCTCCAAAGTTAACGTAGATGTAGGCCAACATTAAATTTTTCATTGACAGCAAATGAGAGTCACATACATTATATGAAAGATAAAAGTAATAGTATCAAGCACTAAGCTCTCAGTAGCTACTCATATCTCCAACAAAAGTTTGAATCATAATGAGCCTTTAGGCTTATTTATTTATATAAAAAGCAGCTGAGGGAAGCTCCCATGAAAATAGGAGTGATTCCCTCCAAAATATCGAGATTGGTGGATCTAGTTCCCTTGGATCTTCACATTCACTTGAGTTCCTTGCTTACTAGTGAATTCGAGTTGTTTTTGAAGAATATTTGATATCACACTGAGTTGGTGAGTTAATGCAGTGGAAAAACCCCCTTATGTTCTCTCTATATGTCTCCAATCAACACTTGCACCGTAAGTATCTCCAAAAATTCTTATTTTTCCTGCATATTAATCACATTAGGCCATGAAATATGACAAGCACCCTTTAGTCTTCCTACTAAGAATATTATGGTTAAAAATGCAAATTAATGTGAGAGAAGGAGAGTTTTAAGGGTTGGAGAATAGCATAATGGGAATCAAAATATACCTATTGATGGTAACCATCATCAGTCCCTTACTGAAGGTGTTTCTCACCATCTAAGCAACTCCATCAGTGATGTCAAGTTCATTCATGGCTGTGGTTGCCTCTCTGACATCCCAAGGTATCTCAAATGGTGTGCCTTCCTATGGATAGAAGACTAGATTTTCTTTTATGTCTGTCCACTCCTTTTGTTCTTTTGTCTGGTCTCTTCTCTCTTGCAGGCCTGACAGTAAGGTAGGAATGAGTTTGAGTATTATCCACTTGATCTTCAATATTTGCATGATTTTTTGTAGAGTGGGGTTCTATTCAAGTCATTTCTTTGTCTTTCTAGAGAGTGATACTCTCTGATTTGCAAATAGTGAGAGCATGCCATCTTCTTTAGCAATCCTGCAAAATTTTTGTTCACAACATCTTGGATCTGCTTTCAAAATGGAGGGTTGATCTGAAGATAAAAAATAGGCTAAAAATTGAAAGTTCTCATAATCTCCCGAAACTAGCAACATTTTGTACTATTCTTTGTCCTAATTCGAATGATGCTTGAATCGCCTCAATCTGACGTCATATGAAGAAGTTATGGCATTCCGAAGTTTTTGACCAATAGTTAAAAAGTCAACAACGAAGTTGACTATGCAATCCGTACAAGTGATGTCATCAGCTGACTATGCAGGATATGGTCGGCGGTGGACCAATCAGGTCTTAACACATGGCATCCTCGTATAGGTGCAAGTGGCACATTTTGGTTGGTTTGTGAGTTTTGAGGTGGCCTAATCAAAATCCACCACAAGGCCCAATGAGAGGGTGACACGTGGCACCCATTGGTTGGCCAAAATTTTTATAATAGGTTTGAAGGCCTAAAAGGGGTTTGACTCCTATACCTCCGGCCTTACCATCACACCATGTGGTTAGTTCTTAACTCATATGGTTGGTAGGTTATATTTAATGTCGAATAGTTTTAGCATTTGAGAGGAGGAGTGAGGTAGTGGCCCTAACCCCTAGTCACAACGGTACCACATGCCCGTGGCACAGGTAGAAGGGAGTCGGTCAAGGCACTTGGCCCTAGGACCCAGACATTTTGGCACCCATACAACCAATGGAAGGTTTAGAAGAGGGGCCTGACAGATAAGCCCCGACCCCCATTTCTCGGCAAGCGTTATGACCAACGATGGATAGGGCGAGGGCTTTACTAGTGGGGGTGGGCAATGGTACCCCGTCCCCAGCCACATCAACCCAATGTGACCTTATTCAGATGGAGCAGGAGTTAAACCGACAGGGAACCCCAACCCTATGGGCACCATGTGACCCTAATCCAGCGCATAGGGGTATTGGAAAATTTAATGAAGTGACAAATTGCACCTTTTGCGACACGAATCGTGCTAGTTCGGGGTGAAATTGTTACTCGACAGACTATGTAAACGGTGAAATCGTCGCGTAGTTAGTAGGTTTTGCCAATTTGCAGGACATATAGCAGAGCTTTGGTTAGAGAAGCATATCTTGCTAAATTTTTCACCTTTTTAAGATCAAGAAGAGCCTGATGGGGTTTTTTGAGCTTCCCAAACTCAATGGCAGCTTCAGTTTTCTAATTTGAGCACTTTATGCTAGAATTTTTTCATAATCAAATATTTTAGTGCTAGAGGCAAAGACAATTTTGAAGCAATTTGGAGGCATATTTGAGCATGGAGAGAGCCTAGTTAGAGGTTTTCCAACCTTCCAGTTTCATCTACAGAATATGTTACTTTAGCAGAGTAGCTATTTTCAATCTTTTATCAATGTGTTAAGGAGAGAAGCTCTTTTTAGTTCTTCATTGTGAAGGAGTTGCATGCTTATGCTTATGATTTTAGGTGGAGTACGAGGACCTATTGTGTGAGAGTCCTTTTTATGTTGATATTTTCATGACATTTTCATTTTCATGACATTTTATCATCTTGGAAAATGCATAAATCCATCATAATTCATGTCATATGTTAGTTAGTTTGTCTTCTTGAAAAAGGGGTAAATGGTTGATTTTGACCTTGGATTATCCAATTTGCCAGAATTGTAGGCAGACAAAACCATTGGGACAACTACTTTATAACACCCGTTTTAGATGTCTTAGGATTTGTATGTCTTATATTTTGTCTTTATAACACCCATTTATGTTGTCTTAGATTTTGCTTACCTCAGAAATGAAAGTGTGCAATTATTTCGTCTTTACATGTTAAATGACATTTTCAAGAAAACTTCTTCCATGGAACAATAGGATGGGTTTGATGACTTTACATTGTGTTTGTTTTTTTTGGTTTTTATGATAGTGTGCAATTATTTATTTAGTATTTACATGTTAGATGACATTTTCAAGAAAACTTCTTCCATGAAACAACAGAATGGGTTTGATGACTTTACATTGTGTTTGTTTTTTTTTGGATCTTCACTAACCTATTCAATAGGTTTGTTGATTTTACATTTTTTTTGGTCTTTTGATCATCACTGACTTATTCACCTTGCATTCTTTGACTTGTGTATATTTACTTTCTAAGATTTAATTGATTTGTTATACATTTTCATTTATAAAACTAATAACTTAATATACAATGATCATTAAAAATAATGTAGCTTGAAACCTGAAACTTACAAAGTAATCAAAAACATTAATCAAAATAAATAATCAGAATATCATGTAATGTCTTAATCTTATGTGGTGTGAAATACGTTATTTTTAAATGCAATAATGACAACTAAAAAGATAATACCAAGTAATGAATGGTCAATGAAGCAAAGATAGAAGTAAATAAGGACACGGGGAATATATATATATATATATAATATATTATATATATATTATATATATATATATATACAACAGAGACATTGGCAGTATTATTCTAACATATTCAACTTGATATATATATGTTGTCTAGTTTTGTAAAATACTAAAATATATTTTGAAAGATTTCTTCGTTAGACCAATGAAGATCATATATATTCCAAGGATAAATGTGTATGTTGTGTCCCAATGCTTCTCATTAGATTGAGATTACAATGGGGTGTTATTCCTTGTTGAGATACACATGACTTATTTTACTCTTCGGGATACACATGAATCTAGAAAGTATCATTGCATGGAATCCTTTCCTAAAGCAATTGTTTCTTCTTTCAATGAAACTGGAATCCTACATTTAACATATGAAAGCATGGAGTCTTTTCCAAAAGCACGGATTTCAGACCCGGCAGCTATTACAACTGCCTACAACTCTCGTTATATAATGCACTTTGGTTCACTGTATTACACATGTGAAACTTCTATCAATAACATGGTGTAGAGTATAGTCACAACGGACAAGTAGGTTCAATTTTTCCATATCAACAGAATAATACGGTTGTTAACAAGACTACATTGTAATGCAGTGGAATACCTACCGAATAATAAATAAATGTGCAATTGAAATTAAGGGAAACCCACCAAATTTTATGTTGTGAATTGCATAACTGTTACCCCTATAAATATAGGATGGGTATTGATTCCATGCGTTTGAAAAGCACTGGTAAGCGTAATCGGTATTTGGTATCGATAGTTATTATATAAATTTTAAGCAATGGCTGAAGATCAAGCATGGAACAACATGGGGGAGAAAAAGTGACATCTTTAGCAATACGGCAATACGGGCATGGACGCGATCGTCCCATCAGACTCTATATATGAGATGCTTGTTTGCCTTGCCTTGCCATTCCCTCGGGTGCCAAAGTAGTGACCGAATGTTCTACTGCTATGATAATTTATTTCATTGCATTGCATAAGTTGTTTAATTCAATGGCCTCCAGAGTAGAGCCGGACTATGGGAATAGTCAGTCAAGAAGTTACCCCTCATAGTAATCAATTAGACAAGTCGATCATCTATTAGAAGAAACACATTGATAAGTGTGCTCAGTCAAGTGCGTACCCATAAGTTCAGCAGGTGCTGATCTTTAGTTATGCTGACTAGTTTCCCCTTCAATTGCAGGGCGGTAACTTATTAAAAACCTTTTGAAAAGAAAACCTTCCAAACCCACTGTCCAAATTGCCTGAAAGGAAGACTAAATCGGATCATATCCTAATGAAGTGTCTCTTCCTTCTACTAGTTCTGGAATTTGAGAGATTATATCTCATCCCCTCTCCTACCTAGATTATATTGCCCACTGCTAGATCAAGCATTTGAAGACAAATTCCCATAAAAAAAATTTGGAGGGATCACGCATTGAAAGATGCATTGTTTGGAGACTAATAAATACAAGAATTAGGGAATCAATTCAAAAGAAAAAAAATGCAATAGAGGATATCTAGATTAAAGGTGAAGCTTTTCATAAGACCATGGACACTCCTGAGTGTGAGGATAGAGGTTTCGTAAAATGGACACTCCTGAGTGTGAGGATATAGATTTTGTAAAATGTTGCAAAAGGCAAGAAGCAGTGATGTTTAGAACTCAAACAACTACGGTCTAATATCTTATCTTTTAATTTTATTGAGGACGACATCATCAACTTACATTCAGAGGCTTGACACACAACTGTACACATACAACAAAATGAACATTCATTATTTTCACAGAATCCCGGAATCAAAATCCTTTGAGGACATTTGTACAGGCTGCTCGTGCAGGATAACACAGAAGGTATGCGTTCAAAAATATAGTTTCATTATCAGGAATAAAGTTACCAGGCTCAACTCGCCAAAGAGTGAGGATTGACTAGTGATCCCGAAAAACTGACGAGCTCACTGTTGGAGAGATGCACAACTAAATTAAAAAACAAATAACACAGCAGAAGAAATCAAGCACAGAAGACACAGCTTTAACGTGGTTCACCCAACCAATCTGGGCTACGTCCACCAAACATAGGCATCGACAATTTATTAATCAAACAGGAGATTACATAATGAAAACCTCATAAAACTCTCACACTCTTAGCCAACATCCGAATGATTGCCTGTTATATAGCATAGAGAATATTACAGCCTCATTAACTCACTCACATCAAATATAGGAGGCATTAACTCCCTCCCAACAAACTGGAGTTAATCTAGGAACTGAATTTCTATTGTTGTCACCTTCAGAGATTTTTGCCTATTTTTCTCCAAACAGAAAATCTCAACAATCTCCACCTTGACAACAATTAGCCTGATGCCCTATTATTATTATTTTATCTTTTTTTCAAGCCAAGAGAAGCCAAACACCAGCGTAGCTTCTCTAACAAAACTGGTTTCGTGAACATGTCTGCACAGTTCTCCTTTGTATGCACCTTTTCAAGAGAGACTCCCCTTTCAGTGATAACCTGTCTTACAAAATGGTACTTAATTGGAATATGCTTTGATTTACTATGATAGGCCGGATTCTTAGCCCAATGTATTGC
>APFE030968416.1:69660-92885 GCA_000404065.3 Pinus taeda
CATTCTTTATGGATACACATGTGGTTTGATGCCCCAGAATCTAACAACCAATGTTGACCATGATTTGACACATTAACTGATAATACTTCATCACTCATACCTGAAACAGATGTCGAACCTGTATCTGTCATATTTGCCTCCTTCTTCTCTGTTGAAGACTCTTCTTTTGAAGTTTGCTGCTGTCGCTTCCAACAGTCCTTCTTTAAATGCCCTGATTTGCCACAAAACCAACTATTTAGCTTACTCTTCTTCCCTTTTGACTTTGAAAGTGAGTCGCTCGGCTACCTGGGGTGTCTTTCTTTCGAACAACCTCTAACCATCATAGCTTCTGATGTAGAGGTTTCGGAATGCAACTTCCTCCTTGTTTCTTCCGATAATAAGGATCCAACTACATCATCAAACTCAATAGTTTCTGATGAACTAAGACTTATAGAAGTAACAAAGTGATCCCATGATTCGGGCAACGAGCACAATAAAGTAATAGCTTTATCCTCGGATGCAATTTTTACTTCTATACTTTGTAATTGCACAAGAAGAGTATTAAAAAGCATTTAAATGATCAGCAATTGATGTACCTTCCTTCATTCACAAACCGTACAACTGTCGCTTCAGGAGAATCCTGTTGGTTAAGGATTTGGTCATGTACAGTTTCTCCAGTTTCGTCCATAAACCAGCCTCTGTTGTCTCCAACACAATATTAAACAAGACATCATCAGCTAGACAGAGTCAAATAGCACTAATCGCTCTTTCATCCATCTCGGCCCACTCACTATCTGTGATGTTGTAAGGCTGTTTGGACTTGCCCAACAACGCCTTTGCCACGACATGTTGGACAAGCAAATCATGCATCTTCACTTTCCAGATCTCAAAATTATTCTTGCCATTAAATTTCTCAATTTCAAACCGGGCACTTTGAGTTTTCGCCATTTGTATCAACAAAAAACACAATAATCTCCAATATCCAACCAGCAATTTAAAAAAAATATTGCCTATTCCTTTGTTTTTACATAACAAAGAAAAACTGTGTACGCCTTTAAAACAAAATATCTTCCCTTCACACAAAAAAAAATTGCCTATGTCTTTAAAATTTGCATTTACATGCACGTGGAGTTTGAAACTAATTTATCGCGATTGGATTGTCCCATATGCTTTCTGCCATTGAATCCAACAATAGCTCTATGTCTAGTATGCCTCGAATTTGTGAACAAACAAAGTTGCGTTTGGACTTACTCACATTTTCTTATGTATACTTTATGCCACTATATATTTAACGTGGACTATGTCATAAATTTAAAAGTAAACTAATTTATCGTGATTGGAATGTGCCATATGCTTTCAACCATGGTGTTCTGGACGCTAGCTGAGGAAGGGTAGTTGTGCATAATACTGACTGGTAGGAACTTGAGACGCCCTGTAAAACTCAGCATCTTATGTGCTCCGTGCCGAGAACGAAGTAGTGAATAATTACAATACGGACATCACATCATTAACAGGATTTTATCAACTTGTTAACGTGGAAACAACACTTTATTGCAATATTGTCGGTTCTACACACGGACCAACGATTAAAAAAAAAAAAAGAATGCACCAGCAATTTTATAAAAAATCAGGCTCCACGCAATATGAACATACCGTTCAGGCTCCATGCAGCAATCATGTGCAGGTTTAAAAATAATGAATCTAATGCGTAGCAACCATGCGCATCATCCATGCACACACACCAAGTATTATCGTGCTCAGCGCAGCCCCTCCTCTTGTTAGTGCAGCAAACTTAAATAAACTTAACACAACAATCCACGCATTTCAGGCACCAGGTATTTCATGCACAGCAAATCACCAGCACAGTCCGCCAGCGCCAACAGTGAACAACGCATTCACTTCTTCAATCAAAACGCACAGCAAACGCACCGCGGGTATACACAACAGTCACGCACGCAGTGTCTCCAGCCAGCTCCTCCAGGCAGCACCTCCAACATGCTCTGATACCAATTGTTGGTCCAGGTGCACAGCAATTAAATAAAAACACAGCAGAATATCAAGCACATAAACACAAGAGTTTAACGTGGTTCACCCAACCAATCTGGGCTACGTCCACCAAACATAAGCATCAAGAATTTATTAATCAAATTGGAGATTACATCAAGAAATCCTCACAAAAACCTTTCACTCTCTTAGCAAACCATCCGAATGGTTGCCTGTTATATAGCATAGAGAATCTAACAGCCTCATTAATTCCCTCCCAGCAACCTGGAGCTAATCTAGGACCTGAATTCTATTGTTGTCATCAGCTGAGATTTTCCCTATTTTGCTCAAACAGAAAATCTCAACAGCTCCTTCCTTGGTTTTGACATAAACCAGCTCAATACTTCCATTGCATGTGTATTGTCTAGTCTAGTACAGACAATTGCATACATCAGGCTACCAACTTCACTTACATATGGAACATGAGACACGTCCTCTTCATATTCTTGTGTCTTGGGACACTATTCAGCAGATAACTTTACACCTACATGAATAGGAACCTTCACCACTTTACTATTCTACATATTAAACCTTTGTAGTATTGTTTTGACATACTTCCTCTGATTTAACTAGAACTTCCTCTTTGCCCAATCTCATTTAATTTCCATGCCCAAAATATAGTTTGCAGTACCAAGATCTTTCATGTCGAATTTGGAGGACAACTAGGTCCTCAAATCTTGGATAATTTATTTTTCATTTCAAACCAACAACATATCATCAACATATAAGGCCAGATAAATAACATGATCACCAATTAATTTAAAATATACATAGTGATCTGTGTTGCTTCTAGTGAAGCCAAGTCCCTATATAAATGTATCAAATTTCTAATACCACATCCTTGGTGACTTTTTTAACCCATACAAATACTTTTTTAACTTGCATACCAGTGCTTTCTTACCCTTCACCACAAAGCCTTCAGGTTTTTTCATGTAGATCTCTTCTTTCATATCCTTGCAAATAAATGTTGTCTTCACATCCACCTATTCTACCTAAAAATCAAAATAAGTAGCAACAAATAAAAGTAATATAATAGAAACTACCTTGGCAATAGGATAAAAAATATCACCAAAATAAATTCCTTACACCTGGGAATAACATTTTGCTACCAACCGAGCTTTGTATTTCTCCACCTTTCCTTCTGCATTCATCTTCTTCTTAAACACACATTTGCTGCCAATGGGCTTCCTTCCAGCCGGCAACTCCGCTAGATCCTAAGCCTCATTTTTTTAGAAAAGATGCCATTTCATTAACCATGGCCTCTTTCCAGAGTTTTCCATCCTCTGAATCTAATGCTTCCCTCACAGTTATGGGATCATCATCAGTAATAAATAAATAAAAATTTAAACAGAAAGAGAATGAACCATACCTTTTTGGTTGCCTTCTTTCTCAAACTGATATTCTCATAGTCAGAGTTTGGGGTTCTTCATCTTTTAATTCCTCTTCTTCTGTAGAGTCTGATTCTTCCTCTTTTACCTCAAATTCTATCTTCTCAAGTTCCTTTGGTAGGAATTCATGTTTAATAACATCTTTCACCTCTCTAAACACCATATCTTGGCTGTACACAACCTTCCTTGTTTCTAGGTTCCAAATCTCATAAACGTTTGAACCATCCTTATACCCAATAAAGATGTACTATTCAAATTTACTATCCAACTTTGTTCTTTTCTCCTTTGGAACATGTACATATGCATCAAATCCAAATACCCTTAGATGTGAAAGAGAAGGTTTCTCACCATTCCATACCTCTTATAGAAGCTTATCCTCCAATGTTGATGAAGGTGATCTGTTGACCAGGTAACATGCAATCTCCACTGCCTCTACCCATAATTCATGTCCTAACCCTACACTATTGAGCATGCTTCGTTTCTTTTCCTTCATTCTTTTAGAAACTCCATTTTGGTTAGGTGTGTATGGAGTAGTCTTCTACTGTGTTATACCACACTTCTTACATAACTCCTAAAATCCCTTCTTGCAAAACTCTCCACCATTATTTGTCCTCAACACCTTTATCTTCTTCTCTTTCTAGTTTTCCACTAGAGCCTTCAATATTTTAAACCTGTCAAAGACTTCAGATTTCTTCCTAAGGAAATATATCCATAAAGTCACCTATAAATGATACATAGTACATAAAATTTCCTAGTGATGGAATCGACGTAAGTCCAAACACATCATTGTGCAGAAGCTCTAATATTTGTTTCACCCTCTTACCACCAGAGGGGAAAATCAACCGATTATGCTTCCCATATACACATTTTTCACAGAAATCAAAATTCAAAAATATATTAGACATACCTTCTACCATACCATTACCATGAATTATTCTAAGGACCTTCTCTCGAATATGTCCAAGTCTTTGATGCCATAGTATGGTCTTTTCTCTAAAGACCACTAGATTTTTTTCTCCACATTCAACAACCACAAAACTGTTGCACCCATCAATAATAGCAATACTTTAAAGCTTGTATAGAGTTCCAATCTAAACTCCCCGCATCAATACCTATGCACCGTGAACCATCTTGCAGGTATCTTTCTCTAACACTATTTTTACACCTGCATCGTATAGCTCTCTTATATAAATCAGATTTATGGTTAGTGTAGGAATATGCAGAATGCCCAAGAGTATTCTAATCCTTCCACCTTGCAACTTCAACTTAAATTTTCCACGGCCAATGATTCTAGCCTTCATGTCATCCCTTAAGAAGACATCACCAACATCATATTTCTCATACTCACAGAACCACTCCTTATGGGGTGTGAAGTGAAAGGATGCACTTGAGTCAACCAACCATGCCTCATGATCTACATGTGTAATTGAATAAGATACCAAGTACACATCCCCACCTTCATCTAAGGTGGTTTTCGCCTCTACAAAAGGAGCATCATCAAATCCCTTTCCTTTCTCAAGAGCTTTAGATTTACAGTCCCTTTTGAGGTTCCCTACCTTTCTGCATTTCCATCACACCTTTACATATTTTCTTGCAGATTTAGATCTCCCTCTAGATTTAGATCTCCCACTCAAGGACTTATTTTTGTTTTTGTTCTAGGACCGTACTCGTACAGACAAGGTATCACCATTTTGGCCCTCCATATTCTTCCATCTCATCTCCTTTGACAGAAAAGATGAAACTATTTCATCAAACCGCAAGGTAGTTGTGTTGTTACTTATTGGAACAACCAAACAATCGCATGAATATGGTAGAGAACACAACAAAATGATGCACTTATCATCATCTAAAATTTTAATATCAACAGATGATAACTGGATTACCATAGTATTAAAGGCATTCAAATGCTTTGTCAACGAGCCTCCATATTTCATCCTCAAGTTATACAACTTTTTTTGTAGGAATAGTTTATTCATCAGAGACTTAGATTGGTACAAATTCCCTAACTTGTGATGCAGGCCAGGCCTGCAATACCTAGGATCTCCATAAGTTTGACCATGACCCACAGCAATCTCAACTTTATCTTTCAATCGCTGGCCATTTCAACAACTTGAATTTCCTTTTCAACTCAATACAATCTCAATTTCTACTTGATGTAAAAGTGTAACAAACACCACTCAATCCAATAACCAAAGCTTGAATTTTACATGCACCTTTTCTCATTGCCAATCCAATTAACATTCAATGGTCTCCCCATTACAATTACATTCTCATATGCTGAGTTCAATTAAACATTTCACTGTTTTCACATATCTCCATAAACAATGTGCCCCTTACCAATATAACTTACCTGTTCGATTTCCTGTAATAATCTCTAGATCGCGCCTTCAGATTGTGGACAATGCCTTCTGGCATATCATTCCTACACAAATATCAATTTTGTGTCTCTGTCATACACTTGGTGATTATGTCACATAAAATCCAACTGCGCCCACACTTGCAAGTATTTATATACAGTTTATATATATATCATCGGCAACCCTCTCCACGCGTATGTATTTAACAACAAATATGTTAACTGTTGGTATGAATGGTTAAGACGCGCTCTGCTAGTGGAAAGCTATGAAAAAATTAATGAAAACAAACTGATGATTTAATTCAATATCGCATTCTGCGGTTCTCTCCAACAGCTTCCTCTCGGCTACACGCTACCTCGTGCAGAACTCATGATGCCAACTCCCCTTTTTACTGTTGTTTCACAGGAACGAACCAGCACCTCAACCCGTCAAATGAAGAGTAATGTAATATGAACAGGCAGCAACTCCAAAACTAACCCGATGCTATTGCTCAGGAGTTTTCTCACCTCTCAGGCGGCCAAAGAACTAGGGAATGCCACGCTTGTAATATATAAGCCGTCGACTATCAAATAAAGCTCAAAATTCAACAAAGAAAAATGGAACTCCACGCATATGAATTTCATGGCTTCAACAGCGGAAAAAGATGCCTAGTGGAGATAATAAAGCCATTCATCCCTCTCCATATACAGTCATGTTCAACGCTTCAACACACAATTCGAATAAACTTTTGGCTCAGACATACAAGTTAACACGATCCCTCGATATCCACAATTCAATCAAAACAAAGAATTAAACATGCATATATAGCGTTTAGGATTCGCTGTCCGCCCACTAAGCTTAATACAGAGTTAAATATATATCAAAGGAAAATCAATTGCACCATGTGAAGACTGCGGAAGTTCTAAAGTCATTACATAGACTTTCCTTTAATTAGCATTGCCATTATTCTGCACAAAACTGAGGATTTTCATCTAATTGTAATGAAATGAAATTAGAATGCCGGTTCTAATACACACAGTCCAACAATAAGCGGAGAAATAAAAAGGCCATTCAAGCCTTCCAATACACAGTTAAAATCAACTATTGGATACATGCATAGTATCATAAAAACCCATTTCGCTAAAATGCCAGAGAGTTTTTAAAATTATACTTTGGCACCCGCTCCTCTCTCCCTTTTGCCAGTAGGCTTACATACATATATATAAAACTGAGATTGGATTACTAATCCCATACTTACCCTAAATCATTCCAATAAAATCTCTAACTCTACATGCAATGCATACAAAATTCTCTTAGGCTTTATTCCTTCTTTTCCTGTTTTAAAAACAAGAAAAGCCTCCTTATCCCTTAATGGCCCGCATTCACTGCTTTTATGCCTAAAAGATCTCCTAGTTTTATTTATTTGTTTTGAGAATATCTACTTAAAAGCCTAAATATTAAAATGACCTGGAATTTAGGAAACTAATTCCACGAATGCATGACCCACATGTCTATTATTTACAATAATTTCCCTTTGGGTTGAACGCTCCTGCATCAGACTCCCAAGGTAGAAAAATTTCATGATCTCCTGATCATGTGTTCAGATCTATGTTTGCCTGGATCCCATATCTTGTGTTGCAACTTTCCATTTTTTGCTGCTTTTGTCTGTTGTTCTTCTCCAGGTCTCCACACTTTATGCTGCCTTGCTCCACTCGTTGTACTTTCACAATCTATCACCGTTTTCATTTTTCTGTTGCTTCTCTTCCTTGGTGATGTCTTAATCTGAGACACTTTCAACATGATTTTTCTGATTAAATCAATTTCTTTGTCTAATAAATCTTCAGACTGTTGATTTCTTGCTTCCTGATAAGCTAAGACGGCTTGCTCAGTCTATACTGTCACTCGCTGACTCCTTGCTTTTATGATTGTTTCTGTTCTGACTGCCACCCGATCATCCATACCCTCTTGTCTTCTGGAACAGAAAACTTCTTCTCTCCTCAACTGAGTCAAATGTTCTGCACTAATACCTGCACTCACAAAATACTTGTTTGAATAAAATTCATAAGGCCTCAGTGCCTTATTACCCTCTGCCAACATTTCAGTACTCTGATCCCAATCATTCTTGAGATTATCACTTAGTCTATCCTCAGCATCATCTTCTCCGAGAATGCATCTATATTCTGATTCATAAAAATAAACCTCTTTATCTTCATTCATATCGGCCTTTATGTTCTGAATTCTTATCTTCTGCACTTCTAGTCTCTTCTCTAGAACATTTAACTCATGCCATAAATCTGTCATCTCCTTTGAGAAATTTTCTGTACAATCTTCAATACTTTCATAACCCAAGCTTTCTGTTGTTACCATCTCATCACCTGCACGTAAACTCTCAGTTTGCACAAAATGTTCAACAGTATCAACTGTTACTTCCCTTACCTGTGCTTCGGACTGATTCACTTCTTCTGCATCCATAAGAACTTCCTCTTGTGCTGTAATAGTTTCCCAAGATGGCAAATCCTCCTCAGTAAAACCTGTAATCACATCACAATTGTCAGCTACAAAAATACATGGTTTTATATTATCCAGCTGATGTGGATTTACCCAATAACTCAAGAAATCATCAATGATCTTCTCCTCTATTTCACCAATGGAAACCTCCTCTTCCAGCTCAGTTGCTATGAGTTCTTCCCGTCTCAACTGTACATCCATCATCTGCTCAAGCTTCCTCAGCTCCTCTATTAATAGCATGCTTACCTGTAAATCTCTTATCTTCTGTAGCCACTGCCACTTCACTCTCTTGCTCAGCAATAAACCATGTCTCTGGTGTTTCACATTTTCCTACAACAACTCCATCAATAGCTCAAGATGAACTGCTATCTCAGCTTTCTCTTTCTCATACTCTTCCTGAGTCAACTACTGTCTTATGCCATTTGCCTTGCCATATTTCTTCTCTTTTCTACTGTGGCCTCCTTCTGAACCTCTGCTCTCTCCCCTATGACTTTCAGTAGTCATCTCCTTTTCCACGAGTTCCTCACCTATGAGTTGCATGAAGACTCTACCACAACAACCTCTCTTACTGCCACTTACCTCACCAATCCTTCCCTCCAAATCTGGTCTTTTGGTAATCATTGGTTCTCTACTGGAACCTTTCGAGCATCCTCTACTACTCCTGTAGGCTTCTCTCATCTGCAACTTTATTCAACCTCTGTTGAATCTTTAGGTTCTGCCACATTCACTTAGAATCCCTTGCTGGACTCCTTTATCACTACACTCTCTGCTACAATATTCATCAGTTCCAAAAATCCAACATTCATTCATCACATGCAATTAACTTAATCTAAAAAAAAAACTTCAATCTTCAAACAGAGCTATTCCTGCTCTAATACCACCTGATGCAGGCCAGGCCTGTAATACCCAGGATCTCCATAAGTTTGACCATGACCCACAACAATCTCAACTTTATCTTTCAATCGCTGGCAATTTCAACAAGTTGAATTTCCTTTTCAACTCAATACAATCTCAATTTCTACTTGATGTAAAAGTGTAACAAACACCACTCAATCCAATAACCAAAGCTTGAATTTTACATGCACCTTTTCTCATTCCCAATCCAATTAACATTCAATGGTCTCCCCATTACAATTACGTTCTCATATGCTGAGTTCAATTAAACATTTCATTGTTTTCACATATCTCCATAAACAATGCGCCCCTTACCAATATAACTTACCTGTTTGATTTCCTGTAATAATCTCTAGATCGCGCCTTCAGATTGTGGACAACGCCTTCTGGCATATCATTCCTACACAAATATCAATTTTGTGTCTCTGTCATACACCTGGTGATTATGTCACCTAAAATCCAACTGCGCCCACGCTTGCAAGTATTTATATACAGTTTATATATATATCATCGGCAACCCTCTCCACGCGTATGTATTTAACAACAAATATGTTAACTGTTGGTATGAATGGTTAAGACACGCTCTGCCAGCGGACAGCTATGAAACAATTAATGAAAACAAACTGATGATTTAATTCAATATCGCGTTCCGCAGTTCTCTCCAACAACTTCCTCTCGGCTATACACTACCTCGTGCAGAACTCATGATGCCAACTCCCCTCTTTACTGTTGATTCACAGGAATGAACCAGCACCTCAACCCGTTAAATGAAGAGTAATGTAATATGAACAGGAAGCAGCTCCAAAACTAACCCGGTGCTATTGCTCAAGAGTTTGCTCGCCTCTCAGGTGGCCAAAGAACTAGGGAATGCCACGCTTGTAATATATAAGCCGTCGACTATCAACTGAAGCTCAAAATTCGGCAAAGAACAATGGAACACCACGCATATGAATTTCACAGCTTCAACAACTGAAAAAGATGCCTAGTGGAGATAATAAATCCATTCATCCCTCTCCATATACAGTCTTGTTCAATGCTTCAACACACAATTCGAATAAACTTTTGGCTTAGACATACAAGTTAACAGGATCCCTCGATATCCACAATTCAGTCAAAACAAAGAATTAAACATGCATATACATCGTTTAGGATTCGCTGTCTGCCCACTAAGCTTAATACAGAGTTAAATATATATCAAAGGAAAATCAATTGCACCATTTGAAGACTGCGGAAGTTCTAAAGTCATTACATAGACTTTCCTTTAATTAACATTGCCATTATTCTACGCAAAACAGAGGATTTTCATCTGATTGTAATGAAATGAAATTAGAATGTTGGTTCTAATACACACAGTCAAACAATAAGCGGAGAAATAAAAAGGCCATTCAAGCCTTCCAATACACAATTAAAATCAACTATTGGATACACGCATAGTATCATAAAAACCCATTGCATTAAAATGCCAGAGACTTTTTAAAATTATACTTTGGCACCCGCTCCTCTCTCCCTTTTGCCAGTAGGCTTACATACATATATATAAAACTGAGATTGGATTACTAATCTCATACTTTCCCTAAATCACTCCAATAAAAGCTCTAACTCTACATGCAATGCATACAAAAGTCTCTTAGGCTTTATTCCATCTTTTCCTGTTTTAAAAACAAGAAAAGCCTCCTTATCCCTTAATGGCCCACATTCACTGCTTTTATGCCTAAAAGCTCTCCTAGTTTTATTTATTTGTTTTGAGAATATCTACTTAAAAGCCTAAATATTAAACTGACTTGGAATTTAGGAAACTAATTCTACAAATGCATGACCCCCATGTTTATTATTTACAATAATTTCCCTTTGGGTTGAATGCTCCTGCATCAGACTCCCAAGGTAGAAAAATTTCATGATCTCCTGATCATGTGTTCAGATCTATGTTTGCCTGGATCCCATATCTTGTGTCGCAAATTTCCATTTGTCGCTGCGTCCGTCTATTGTTCTTCTCCAGGTCTCCACACTTTATGCTCCCTTGCTCCACTTGCTGCACTTTCAGAATCTGTCTCTGTTTTCATTTTTCTGTTTCTTATGCTGCTTCTTTTCCTTGGTGATGTCTTAATCTGAGACACTTTCAGCATGATTTTTCTGATTAAATCAATTTCTTTTTCTAATAAATCTTCAGACTGTTGATTTCTTGCTGCCTGTTGAGCTAAGATGGCTTGCTCAATCTGTACTGTCACTCACTGACTTCTTGCTTCTATGCTTGTTTCTGTTTTGACTACCACCAGATCATCCATACCCTCTTGTCTTCTAGAAAAAAAAAACCTTCTTCTCTCCTCCACTAGGTCAAACGTTCTGCACTAATACCAGCACTCACAAAATACTTGTTAGAATAAAATTCGTAAGGCCTCAGTGCCTTTTTACCGTCTGCCAGCATTTCAGTATACTGATCCCAATCATTCTTGAGATTATCACTCAGTCTATCCTTAGCATCATCTTCTCCGAGAATGCATCTGTATTCTGGTTCATAAAAATAAACCTCTTTATATTCATTCATCTCGACCTTTATATTCTAAATTCTTACCTTCTACACTTCTAGTCTCTTCTCTAGAACATTTAACTCATGCCATAAATCTGTCATCTCCTTTGAGAAATTTTCTATACAATCTTCAATACTTTCACAATCCAGGCTTCCCGTTGTTACCATCTCATCACGTGCATGTAAACTCTCAGTTTGCACAAAATGTTCAACAGTATCAACTGTTACTTCCCTTATTTGCGCTTTAGACTGATTCACTTCTTCTGCATCCATAAGAACTTCCTCTTGTGCTGTAACAATTTCCCAAGATGGCACATCCTCCTTAGTAAAACCTGTAATCACATCACAATTGTCAGCTACAAAAATACATGGTTTTATATTATCCAGCTAATCTAGTTTTACCCAATAACTCAAGAAATCATCAATGATCATCTCCTCTGTTTCACCAATGGAAACCTCCTCTTCCAACTCAGCTGCTCTGAGTTCTTCCCGTCTCAACTGTACATCCATCATCTGCTCAAGTTTCCTCAGCTCCTCTGTTAACTGCATGCTTATATGTAAATCTCTTTTCTGTTGTAGCCTCTACCACTTCACTCTCTTCCTCAGCAGTAAACCACATCTCTGGTCTTTCACATTTTCCTGCAACAACTCCATCAATAGCTCAAGATGAACTGTTGTCTCAGCTTTCTCTTTCTCATACTCTTCCTAAGTCAACTGTTGTCTTATGCCATTTGCCTTGGCATATTTCTTCTCTTTTCTACTGTGGCCTCCTTCTGAACCTCTGCTCTGTCCTCTATGACTTTCAATAGTCATCTCCTTCGCCATGAGTTCCTCGCCTATGAGTTGCATGAAGCCTCTACCATAACAACCTCTCTTGTTGCCACTTGCCTCATCAATCCTTCCCTCTGGATCTGGTCTTTTGGTAATCATTAGTTCTCTGCTAGAACCTTTCGAGCATCCTCTACTACTCCTGTAGGCTTCTCTCATCTGCAACTTTATTCAACCTCTGTTGAATCTTTAGGTTCTGCCACATTCACTTAGAATCCCTTGCTGGACTCCTTTATCACTGCACTCTCTACTACAATATTCGTCAGTTCCAAAAATCTAACATTCATTCATCACACACAATTAACTTAATCTAAAAAAAAAAACTTCAATCTTCAAACAGAGCTATTCCTGCTCTGATACCACCTGATGCAGGCTAGGCCTGCAATACCCAAGATCTCCATAAGTTTGACCATGACCCACAGCAATCTCAACTTTATCTTTCAATCGTTGGCAATTTCAACAACTTGAATTTCCTTTTCAACTCAATACAATCCCAATTTCTACTTGATGTAAAAGTGTAACAAACACCACTCAATCCAATAACCAAATCTTGAATTTTACATGCATCATTTCTCATTCCAAATCCAATTAACATTCAATGTTCTCCCCATTACAATTACATTCTCATATGCTGATTTCAATTAAACATTTCACTGTTTTCACATATCTCCATAAACACTGCGCCCCTTACCAATATAACTTACCTGCTCGATTTCCTATAATAATCTCTGGATCACGCCTTCAGATTGTGGACAATACCTTCTGGCATATCATTCCTACACAAATATCAATTTTGTGTCTCTGTCATACTCCTGGTCATTATGTCACATAAAATCCAACTGCATCCACGCTTGCAGGTATTTATATACACTTTATATATATATATATATATATATATATATATATATATCATCGGCAACCCTCTCCACACGTACATATATGTATTTAACAACAAATATGTTAATTGTTGGTATGAATGGTTAAGACACGCTCTGCCAACGGACAGCTATGAAACAATTAATGAAAGCAAACTGATGATTTAATTCAATATCGCGTTCCACGGTTCTCTCCAACAGCTTCCTCTCAGCTATATGCTACCTCATGCAGAACTCATGATGCCAACTCCCCTCTTTACTGTTGATTCACAGGAATGAACTAGCACCTCAACCCGTCAAATGAAGAGTAATGTAATATGAACAGGTAGTAGCTCCAAAACTAACCCGATGCTATTGCTCAGGGGTTTTCTTGCCTCTCAGGCGGCCAAAGAACTAGGGAACACCACGCTTGTAATATATAAGCCGTCGACTATCAACTGAAGCTCAGAATTCGACAAAGAACAATGGAACTCTGCGCATATGAATTTCACAGCTTCAACAGCTGAAAAAGACGCCTAGTGGAGATAATAAAGCCATTCATCCCTCTCCATATACAGTCTTGTTCAACTCTTCAACACACAATTCGAATAAACTTTTGGCTCAGACATACAAGTTAACAGGGTCCCTCGATATCCACAATTCAGTCAAAACAAAGAATTAAAAATGCATATATAGCGTTTAGGATTCCCTGTCCACCCACTAAGCTTAATACAGAGTTAAATATATATCAAAGGAAAATCAATTGCGCCATGTGAAGACTGCGGAAGTTCTAAAGTCATTACATAGACTTTCCTTTAATTAGCATTGCCATTATTCTGTGCAAAATAGAGGATTTTCATCTGATTGTAATGAAATGAAATTAGAATGTCGGTTCTAATACACACAGTCAAACAATAAGTGGAGAAATAAAAAGGCCATTCAAGCCTTCCAATACACAGTTAAAATAAACTATTGGATACATGCATAGTATCATAAAAACCCATTGCACTAAAATGCCTAAGAGTTTCTAAAATTATACTTTGGCACCCGCTCCTCTCTCCCTTTTTCCAGTAGGCTCACATACATATATATAAAACTGAGATTGGATTACTAATCCCATACTTTCCCTAAATCAGTCCAATAAAAGCTCTAACTCTACATGCAATGCATACAAAAGTCTCTTAGGCTTTATTCCATATTTTCCTGTTTTAAAAACGAGAAAAGCCTCCTTATCCCTTAATGGCCCACATTCACTGCTTTTATGCCTAAAAGCTCTCCTAGTTTTATTTATTTGTTTTGAGAATATCTTCTTAAAAGCCTAAATATTAAACTTACTTGGAATTTAGGAAACTAATTCCACAAATGCATGACCCCCATGTCTATTATTTACAATAATTTCCCTTTGGGCTAAATGCTCCTGCATCAGACTCCCAAGGTAGAAAAATTTCATGATCTCCTGATCATGCGTTCAGATCTATGTTTGCCTGGATCCCATATCTTGTGTTGCAACTTTCCATTTGTCCCTGCTTCTGTCTATTGTTCTTCTCCAGGTCTCCACACTTTATGCTGGCTTGCTCCACTTGCTGCACTTTCACAATCTGTCTCTGTTTTCATTTTTTTGTTGCTTCTATTGCTTCTCTTCCTTGGTGATGTCTTAATCTGAGACACTTTCAACATGATTTTTCTGATTAAATGAATTTCTTTGTCTAATAAATCTTCAGACTGCTGATTTCTTGTTGCCTGCTGAGCTAAAACGGCTTTCTCAGTCTGTACTATCACTCGCTAACTTCTTGCTTCTATGCTTGTTTCTCTTCTGACTGCCACCCGATCATCCATACCCTCTTGTCTTCTGGAACAGAAAACTTCTTCTCTCCTCAACTGAGTCAAATGTTCTGCACTAATACCTGCACTCACAAAATACTTGTTAGAATAAAATCCATAAGGCCTCAGTGCCTTATTACCATCTGCCAGCATTTCAGTATATTGATCCCAATCATTCTTGAGATTATCACTTAGTCTATCCTCAACATCATCTTCTTCAAGAATGCATTTGTATTCTAGTTCATAAAAATAAACCTCTTTATCTTCATTCATCTCGGCCTTTATATTCTGAATTCTTATCTTCTACGATTCTAGTCTCTTCTCTAGAACATTTAACTCATGCCATAAATCTGTCATCTCCTTTGAGAAATTTTCTATACAATCTTCAATACTTTCACAATCCAAGTTTCCTGTTGTTACCATCTCATCACCTACATGTAAACTCTCAGTTTGCACAAAATGTTCAACAGTATCAACTGTTACTTCCCTTATCTGTGCTTCAAACTGATTCACTTCTTCTGCATCCATAAGAACTTCCTCTTGTGCTGTAATAGTTTCCCAAGATGGCACATACTCCTCAGTAAAGCCTGTAATCACATCACAATTGTCAGCTAAAAAAATACATGGTTTTATATTATCTAGCTGATCTGGATTTACCCAATAACTCAAGAAATCATCAATGATATTCTCCTCTGTTTTACCAATGGAATCCTCCTCTTCCAACATAGCTGCTCTGAGTTCTTCCCGTCTCAACTGTACATCCATCATCTGCTCAAGCTTCCGCAGCTCCTCTGTTAACTGCATGCTTATATGTAAATCTCTTTTCTGTTGTAGCCTCTGCCACTTCACTCTCTTCCTCAGTAGTAAACCATGTCTCTGGTCTCTCACATTTTCTTGCAACAATTCCATCAATAGCTCAAGATGAATTGCTATCTCAACTTTCTCTTTCTCATACTCTTCCTGTGTCAACTGCTATCTTATGCCATTTTCCTTGCCATATTTCTTCTCTATTCTACTGTGGCCTCCTTCTGAACCTCTACTCTCTCCCCTATGACTTTCAGTAGTCATCTCCTTTGCCACGAGTTCCTCACCTATGAGTTGCATGAAGCCTCTACCACAACAACCTCTCTTACTGCCACTTACCTCACCAATCCTTCCCTCCAGATCTGGTCTTTTGGTAATCATTGGTTCTCTACTGGAACCTTTCGAGCATCCTCTACTGCTCCTGTAGGCTTCTCTCATCTGCAACTTTATTCAACCTCTGTTGAATCTTTAGGTTCTACCACTTTCACTTAGAATCCGTTGCTGGACTCCTTTACCACTACACTCTCTGCTACAATATTCATCAATTCCAAAAATCTAACATTCATTCATCACATGCAATTAACTTAATCTAAAAAAAAAAACTTCAATCTTCAAACAGAGCTATTCCTGCTCTGATACCACCTGATGCAGGCTAGGCCTGTAATACCCAGGATCTCCATAAGTTTGACCATGACCCACAGCAATCTCAACTTTATCTTTCAATCGCTGGCAATTTCAACAACTTGAATTTCCTTTTCAACTCAATACAATCCCAATTTCTACTTGATGTAAAAGTGTAACAAACACCACTCAATCCAATAACCAAAGCTTGAATTTTACATGCATCTTTTCTCATTCCAAATCCAATTAACATTCAATGGTCTCCCCATTACAATTACATTCTCATATGTTCATTTCAATTAAACATTTCACTGTTTTCACATATCTCCATAAACACTGCGCCCCTTACCAATATAACTTACCTGCTCGATTTCCTATAATAATCTCTGGATCGCGCCTTCAGATTGTGGACAGCGCTTTCTGGCATATCCTTCCTACACAAATATCAATTTTATGTCTCTGTCATACTCTTGGTCATTATGTCACATAAAATCCAACTGTGTCCATGCTTGCAGGTATTTATATACAGTTTATATATATATCATTGACAACCCTCTCCACACGTACAGATATGTATTTAACAACCAATATGTTAACTGTTGGTATGAATGGTTAAGACGTGCTCTGCCAACGGACAACTATGAAATAATTAATGAAAACAAACTGATCATTTAATTCAATATCGCGTTCCGCGGTTCTCTCCAACAGCTTCCTCTCAGCTATATGCTACCTCGTGCAGAACTCATGATGCCAACTCCCCTCTTTACTGTTGATTCACAGGAACGAACTAGCACCTCAACCCGTCAAATGAAGAGTAATGTAATATGAACAGGCAGCAACTCCAAAACTAACCCGATGCTATTGCTCAGGAGTTTTCTTGCCTCTCAGGTGGCCAAAGAACTAGGGAACGCCACGCTTGTAATATATAAGCCGTCGACTATCAACTGAAGCTCATAATTCGACAAAGAACAATGCAACTCTGTGCATATGAATTTCATGGCTTCAATAGCTGAAAAAGACGCCTAGTGGAGATAATAAAGCCATTCATCCCTCTCCATATACAGTCCTGTTCAACGCTTCAACACACAATTCGAATAAACTTTTGGCTCAGACATACAAGTTAATAGGATCCCTCGATATCCACAATTCAGTCAAAACAAAGAATTAAAAATCCATATACAGCGTTTAGGATTCCCTGTTCGCCCACTAAGCTTAATACAGAGTTAAATATATATCAAATGAAAATCAATTGCGCCATGTGAAGACTGCGGAAGTTCTAAAGTCATTACATAGACTTTCCTTTAATTAGCATTGCCATTATTCTGTGCAAAACAGAGGATTTTCATATGATTGTAGTGAAATGAAATTAGAATGCCGGTTCTAATACACACAGTCAAATAATAAGTGGAGAAATAAAAAGGCCATTCAAGCCTTCCAATACACAATTAAAATCAACTATTGGATACATGCATAGTATCATAAAAACCCATTGCACTAAAATGCCTGAGAGTTTCTAAAATTATACTTTGGCACCCGCTCCTCTCTCCCTTTTGCCAGTAGGCTTACATACATATATATAAAACTGAGATTGGATTACTAATCCCATACTTTCCCTAAATCACTCCAATAAAAGCTCTAACTCTACATGCAATGCATACAAAAGTCTCTTAGGCTTTATTCCATCTTTTCCTGTTTTAAAAACAAGAAAAGCCTCCTTAACGCTTAATGGCCCACATTCACTGCTTTTATGCCTAAAAGCTCTCCTAGTTTTATTTATTTGTTTTGAGAATATCTTCTTAAAAGCCTAAATATTAAACTTACTTGGAATTTAGGAAACTAATTCCACAAATTCATGACCCCCATGTCTATTATTTACAATAATTTCCCTTTGGGATAAATGCTCCTGCATCAGACTCCCAAGGTAGAAAAATTTCATGATCTCCTGATCATGTGTTCAGATCTATGTTTGCCTGGATCCCATATCTTGTGTTGCAACTTTCCATTTGTCCCTACTTCTGTCTATTGTTCTTCTTCAGGTCTCCACACTTTATGCTGGCTTGCTCCACTTGGTGCACTTTCACAATCTATCTCTGATTTCATTTTTCTGTTGCTTCTGTTGCTTCTCTTCCTTGGTGATGTCTTAATCTAAGACACTTTCAACATGATTTTTCTGATTAAATGAATTTCTTTATCTAATAAATCTTCAGACTGATGATTTCTTGCTGCCTGCTTAGCTAAGACGGCTTTCTCAGTCTGTACTATCACTCGCTAACTTCTTGCTTCTATGCTTGTTTCTGTTCTAACTGCCACCCGATCATCCATACCCTCTTGTCTTCTGGAATAGAAAACTTCTTCTCTCCTCAACTAAGTCAAATGTTCTGCACTAATACCTGCACTCACAAAATACTTATTAGAATAAAATCCATAAGGCCTCAGTGCCTTATTACCGTCTGCCAGCATTTCAGTATACTGATCCCAATCATTCTTGAGATTATCACTCAATCTATCCTCAGCATCATCTTCTCCGAGAATGCATCTGTATTCTAGTTCATAAAAACAAACCTCTTTATCTTCATTCATCTCGGCCTTTATATTCTGAATTCTTATCTTCTACGATTCTAGTCTCTTCTCTAGAACATTTAACTCATGCCATAAATCTGTCATCTCCTTTGAGAAATTTTCTATACAATCTTCAATACTTTCACAATCCAAGTTTCCTGTTGTTACCATCTCATCACCTACATGTAAACTCTCAGTTTGCACAAAATGTTCAACAGTATCAACTGCTACTTCCCTTATTTGCGCTTCAAACTGATTCACTTCTTCTGCATCCATAAGAACTTCCTCTTGTGCTGTAATAGTTTCCCAAGATGGCATATCCTCCTCAGTAAAACCTGTAATCACATCACAATTGTCAGCTACAAAAATACATGGTTTTATATTATCTAGCTGATCTGGATTTACACAATAACTCAAGAAATCATCAATGGTCTTCTCCTCTGTTTCACCAATGGAAACCTCCTCTTCCAACTCAGCTGCTCTGAGTTCTTCCCATCTCAACTGTACATCCATCATATGCTCAAGCTTCCTCAGCTCCTCTATTAACTGCATGCTTATATGTAAATCTGTTTTCTGTTGTAGCCTCTGCCACTTCACTCTCTTCCTCAGCAGTAAACCATGTCTCTGGTCTTTCACATTTTCCTGCAACAATTCCATCAATAGCTCAAGATGAATTGCTATCTCAGCTTTCTCTTTCTCATACTCTTCCTGAGTCAACTGCTGTCTTATGCCATTTGCCTTGGCATATTTCTTCTCTTTTCTACTGTGGCCTCCTTCTGAACCTCTACTCTCTCCTCTATGACTTTTAGTAGTCATCTCCTTCGCCATGAGTTCCTCACCTATGAGTTACGTGAAGCCTCTACCACAACAACCTCTCTTGTTGCCACTTACCTCACCAATCCTTCCCTCTGGATCTGGTCTTTTGGTAATCTTTGGTTCTCTGCTGGAACCTTTCGAGCATCCTCTACTGCTCCTGTAGGCTTTTCTCATCTGCAACTTTATTCAACATCTATTGAATCTTTAGGTTATGCCACATTCACTTAGAATCCCTTGCTGGACTCCTTTATCACTGCACTCTCTGCTACAATATTCATCAGTTCCAAAAATCTAACATTCATTCATCACATGCAATTAACTTAATCTAAAAAAAAAAAAAACTTCAATCTTCAAACAGAGCTATTCTTGCTCTGATACCACATGATGCAGGCTAGGCCTGCAATACCCAGGATCTCCATAAGTTTGACCATGACCCACAGAAATCTCAACTTTATCTTTCAATCGCTGGAAATTTCAACAACTTGAATTTCCTTTTCAACTCAATACAATCTCAATTTCTACTTGATGTAAAAGTGTAACAAACACTACTCAATCCAATAACCAAAGCTTGAATTTTACATACACCTTTTCTCATTCCCAATCCAATTAACATTCAATGGTCTCCCCATTACAATTATGTTCTCATATGCTGAGTTCAATTAAACATTTCACTATTTTCACATATCTCCGTAAACAATGCGCTCCTTACCAATGTAACTTACCTGTTCGATTTCCTGTAATAATCTCTGGATCGCACCTTTAGATTGTGGACAACACCTTCTGGCATATCATTCCTACACAAATATCAATTTTGTGTCTCTGTCATACACCTGGTCATTATGTCACATAAAATCAAATTGTGCCCACGCTTGCAGGTATTTATATACAGTATTATTATATATATATATATTAAATATATATATATATCATCGACAACCCTCTCCACGCGTACAGATATGTATTTAACAACAAATATGATAACTGTTGGTATGAATGGTTAAGACGCGCTCTGCCAACAGACAGATATGAAACAATTAATGAAAACAAACTGATGATTTAATTCAATATCGCGTTCCGCAGTTCTCTCCAACAGCTTCCTCTCAGCTATATGCTACCTCGTTCAGAACTCATGATGCCAACTCCCCTCTTTACTGTTGATTCACAGGAACGAACTAGCACCTCAACTCGTCAAATGAAGAGTAATGTAATACGAACAGGAAGCAGCTCCAAAACTAACCCGATGCTATTGCTCAAGAGTTTTCTCACCTCTCTGGCAGCCAAAGAACCAAGGAACGCCACGCATGTAATATATAAGCCGTCGACTATCAACTGAAGCTCAGAATTCGACAAAGAACAATGGAACTCCACGCATATGAATTTCACGGCTTCAACAGCTGAAAAAGACGCCTAGCAGAGATAATAAAGCCATTCATCCCTCTCCATATACAGTCTTGTTCAACGCTTCAACACAAAATTCGAATAAACTTTTGGCTCAGACATACAAGTTAATAGGCTCCCTCGATATCCACAATTCAGTCAAGACAAAGAATTAAACATGGATATACAGCGTTTAGGATTCGTTGTCCGCCCACTAAGCTTAATACAGAGTTAAATATATATCAAAGGAAAATCAATTCCGCCATGTGAAGACTGCAGAAGTTCTAAATTCATTACATAGACTTTCCCTTAATTAACATTGCCATTATTTTGCGCAAAACAGAGGATTTTCATCTTATTGTAATGAAATGAAATTAAAATGCCGATTCTAATACACACAGTCAAACAATAAGCGGAGAAATAAAAAGGCCATTCAAGCCTTCCAATACACAGTTAAAATCAACTATTGGATACATGCATAGTATCATAAAAACCCATTGCACTAAAATGCCAGAGAGTTTTTAAAATTATACTTTGGCACCCGCTCCTCTCTCCCTTTTGCTAGTAGGCTTACATACATATATATAAAACTGAGATTGGATTACTAATCCCATACTTTCCCTAAATCAGTCCAATAAAAGCTCTAACTCTACATGCAATGCATACAAAAGTCTCTTAGGCTTTATTCCATCTTTTCCTGTTTTAAAAACAAGAAAAGCCTCCTTATCCTTTAATGGACCACATTCATTGCTTTTATGCCTAAAAGCTCTCCTAGTTTTATTTATTTTTTTTTAGAATATCTACTTAAAAGCCTAAATATTAAACTTACTTGGAATTTAGGAAACTAATTCCACAAATGCATGACCCCCATGTCTATTATTTACAATAATTTCCCTTTGGGCTAAATGCTCCTGCATCAACTTGTCCCACAAAGCCTTCACCGAAGCTTTGCTTGATACATCTAGCAATATTGAATCTGAGACGCAAAATCTTATTATGCCCTTTGCCTTCTGATCCAACTTCTCCCAGTCTTCAGTTGATATGGTTGTTGCTTTATTACTCGAATCTACCACGATCCACTAATCTTTATCCATCAACAGGTCCTCCATCTTGAGTTTCCACAACTCAAAACTCTATCCATTATATTTCACGATCTTTATCTTTCCATTGCTCACAATCTTCTTTCTCCACAAGAATCAATCCCACAGATCTCCCACTCAACAGGGTCTACCACAGGCCCGATAAAAAACCCCTCAGCAGCAAAGGCGTCCCATTGAAGCAAAAACTTGGCTCTGATACTGAATGTAGGTTTTAACTCTATACAAAAATGACCTACATACAAAATATAAAAAACAGAAAAAATTTATGGCGAGAGCATAAAACATAAAACATATATACAAAGATATTTTCCCCTAGATCCCAAAACGAATACTACCAGATTGATTTTTCTTTATGTTCCTTTCAATGTTATAATACATATATATACATGTCGAAGCATCCATAAACTCCAATCCATTGACCCTGGATTAGAACAGAACCATAGTTCCTTTGACAGGATCTAGAAAATACCATAGATAGAAAACCATCATGCTCAAAACCATGTGCGAAATCCATGCACAAAACCATAGGTAGGTCCACCCACCTAATATAGGGTCCAAAAAAAAACTTCCTGTGGCAGTGTGCTGGACCCTATGCAAGGGGGCTACCAACCCCCTGCATAGCCCCTAGCAATGCTTGATGCAATGTACATGGGGGGCCTACCATGTTAGGCCCCTATACTACTAGAGTAACCCCTTATTGTTATTAGTACAACCCACTTATTATATTGATGTACCCATGTAGTGCCCATATTGTTACTATTGAGCCCCATAGA
>APFE030968416.1:112033-174159 GCA_000404065.3 Pinus taeda
ATGAACATAAAGTATGCAAACTTGTGAAATCCTTGTATGGCCTCAAACAAGCACCACAAGCCTGGTATGAAAAACTGACTGAGCATCTTCTGAAACTCAATTTCAAATATTATGATCTTGATGATGCAACTTTGTTTGTCAAGAAAGTTGGCAAAATAGTTGTATATCTTGTGATATATGTAGATGATCTTTTGATGACAGGGAATAATGAAAGCTACATTGCATCCATAAAGAAGGAATTGAAGAAAGGTTTTGAAATGATTGATTTGGGCTATGTTAATTACTATCTTGGTATTGAAGTAACTCGACATCCAAAGTCCATATTCCTTTCTCAAAAACTGTACATTGGAGATCTGTTGAACATATTTAGCATGACTGAATGTAATCCTCTGACAACTCCAATGGAACAAAACTTAAAGCTCACATCCATTGAAGGAAAAGAATTTGAGGATGCAACAAAGTATAGATAGCTTGTAGGAAGTCTCAACTACCTAACTACTACCAGACTAGACATTTCGTTTGTTGTTGGAATCCTCTCCAGATTTATGCAAAATCCTTGTGAGGGACATTGGTCTGCTGCAAAAAGAGTTCTAAAGTACTTGAAGGGAACTCAAGACTTTAGAATCAAGTATATATAGGTGGGTGACTTCAACTTGATTGGATACTCTGATTCAGACTTCGATGAAGACAAAGAATATGGGGTTTCTACTTCAGGTTATGCTATGAGTCTTGGATCAAGCGCTGTCTCCTAGAGATTATGCAAACAATGAGTGGCAACAGATTCCACAACAGAGGCAGAATATGTGGCAGCAACTGACGCAACAAAAGAAATTGTGTGGCTCAGGAAAATTCTTGAAGATTTGTAGGTAAAACAAATACAATCGACTCCACTCATGATTGACAATACCTCTGCAATAAAGTTGAGCAAGAACCCAAAGTTCCATGATCAAACAAAGCACATTAATACAAAATATCATCTGATTCGACATCCTATTGAGGCCAAAACAATCCATCTCTGCCATTGTTCTGCTAATGAGCAAATTACAGACATCTTCACCAAAGAACTTGGAAGAGAAAAGCTTGAAAATTTTAGAACGATGCTTGGACTCACCAACATCCCTTCAGATTAAAGGGGGGAATGTTGACACCTAATTAGAGGGATTGGGTGTACACCTGTAATTAATGTAAATAAATAACAGAGAAGATAGATCGTCATTGGGAGATGAACCGAACAATCACTCCCTCTTGTATATAATAATGAACAACTTGAATGAATATGAGTTTTTTTATTTGAAGAAGTTACTCCCAGTTTGACAAAATAAAAATGTAAAATATAGAAATAATTTTATTTTACATTTAATGAAAATTTTTATATATAATAAAAAAGTTATAATATAGTTGAATAAAAAATTATAACAATATTCTATTTATAAAAATGTATTTTTATATAATTATTATTAAAAATTGAAATATATCTATCTCTATATAATTTTTTTTAAAATAATATTAGCTCCATAGATTGATATAAAATTAAATTTTTTAAATAATAATACTTGTAGATTGATATTTCCACTATACGTGTGTGTATATATATATATATATACTTATTCAATTTTGCAATACCATTATTGGTTAGTAAAATATCTTCTACAACATATCAATCTCTATTAAACTCATTTAAAAGCTCAGTGATCTTGAATTTTTTTAATAGAAGCATTCATTTCATTACTCCATTGATGTTTATTCAATAATTATTTATTATTTATGAATTTAAATAAGATGTAATATTAACCAATGATAATCAATTAATCATATTTTTTATTATTTAAAAATTAATTTCTAAATTCGGAAAATATATTCCGAAAGCAATCGTAATATTCCTTAGTTATTAATTAACTTAGTTTTAAGTTTTTTTTATTAATTTAAAATATTGTAAGGTTTTAATATATATGTTGAAGGTATATACAATGTTGTTTTTATTTTTTTTTATAAATAATATATTTTTATATTTTTCCTTCTTTTAGTATTATGATAGTAATTTTTTAGATTTGTTTAATTTCAAAAATATTTTGATTTATTCAGCAATGTAAATATTATGGTATGTTCCAATTAATTTGTGTAATGTAATTGTCATCCGATTATAAATGTTTATAAATTTATTTGAAAAGTCTTGAGAGTGGGATTATAGATTTATTATCTGTCAGGAAAAGAAATGAAAACATGAGCATGGTTAGTTGACACCACTACATAAACAAATGTATAGTTAGCGAGACAAATCTCGAAGAATGTTTGATGAGGAACATGAAGAGGCACATGAGAAAAATGATAAGAGAGCATTAGAACAATAAGAATTGGTTGGATTTTTGGGCAAGGGAAAAAACTTGTAAGCATGATTTCTAGTTGAGTTTGCTTCGGAAATCCCATTGGATTGTGGATCTGGTTCAATGATGACTCTTGCAAGAAATATAGGTTGTAATTAGTCTATGGTAGGGCAGAAAATCAAAGTCGTAACTTCAACTTAAGCCATTATTGGATTTCAATGTGTTATTAATTGTGAGATATGTATATGATGATTAGTTCTTTATTGAAAGTAACGTATAACTCTTGGATAATTTTGTATTGTTGTAGGAAACCGTTGCATGAAATCAATGAGAAAAATTCCTTGACTATTTTCTAAATTACACTCAAATTCTACCTCGAGGTTGTAAGAAAGATGTCTTGATTTTTATGTGCAAGTTAAGATGTGCATGTGGATGTGTGGGGATCCGTGATTACAATTTGTCTCTTCTCTACTATAACTTTTCTTTTGGGAGGTTCCAAAAGCTTAAATTTGGATCATGGTGAGGGGAAACTCTGTTGATCCTCTGGTCTAGTTTTTAAATTTTGGGTCGTCAAGTTTTAGGAAATATGATCAAAGGAAGTTGGGCTTCCTAAATGCATCATAAACCAATCCATGCTTAAATTTCCACTATAACTTTCCTTCTGAGATGTTCTAGAACTTGAAACTTGGACCATGGTGAAGGGAAATCTTGTTGATCCTCAAGTCCAGTTTTAAGATCTCGAGTCACGAAATTTAGGAAATATGATGAAAGGAACTAGAGGTTCCTAAATACATATTTAAATAAGTCATGTTGGAACTATGCTATAAATTTTCTTCTCATAGGTTCCAAAAGCTGGAAATTAGGTCAAGGTGAGGGGATATTCTATTGATCCTCTAGTACATTTTTAGATTTTGGGTTGCAATATTTTAAGAGATATGATTAGAGGAAGTCAAGCTTCTTGAAGGCTCCAAAATGTTTGCTTCAAAAAAGTCATGTTGGCATTTCTACTATAAATTTTCTTATGAGAAGTTCCAAAAGAGAAGTTCCAAAAGTTGAAACTTGGACCATAATGAGGGGAAATCACATTGATCATCTAGTCCAACTTTTAGATCTTGGGTCATGATATTCTAGGAGATATGTTAAAATTAATTTGAACTTCTTGAATTCTCCTAAAATTGTTCTTCAAACAAATTGTCTTCACATTTATGCCACAATGTGTCATCTAGGATGTTCCAGAGGTTAAAATATAAACCATAGTGATGGGAACTCCCACTAATCATTTGTTTTAGATTTTAGAAATTAGACTATAATTTAGGAGACATGTCATGCATAATTTGCTATATTAGTTTGCATGCAGTGTGTTTAAAGAAATTCGTATTTAGTTTATTGATTCATTGCATGCCAACTATTGGATGAAATGCCCCAATGAAAATGTTATTTTGTGGATGGGGATAGTAATATTGTATTATAGTATTATTGCACCAATACATGCCTATTTTCATGCAAAGAATTTGAAGAAAAGTGTTAATGATGTTTTACTAGAATTTTTGTACAAACTTTTGATAAAAACATCAAAGACAAAAATCAAATGTTGCATGATAGAGTGGTATGCTACTATTAGTATGTTGCAAGTGGAATGAGAACAATATTTCTAATTTTATTTCATGCAAAAATTTTGAAAAAAATTATACAAGAAAAATACTATTTAACTGGTTTTATCGAAAGTATTTGAAGAAAGGTTTATATGTAAAGTGTTTGAAAAAACATATGAGAGATGAAAACCATGTTTTCGAAAGTGTGGTTAGGATAGATTTAATAGGGGTGTGTGACAAAGTGGTAACATAAGTTATTGTCAAGCTAGTAAAAGGAAAAGAAACATTTTGGGTACAACGTAACCTCGGTAAGTCATTGAGGGAACTAGGTATGTTGCAAAGTGGTATCTAAGCTTCCAAGTTCAATAATTGGATTGAATTGGCTCTATCACAGATGAAATGAAGAACAAAGTTTTTACATTAGATCTTTGGAGATTATAAATTTTGAACTATGTGTTATTTAAAGAATGATTATTTGTTGGGTGTAAGTGTTTGTTGTTTGTTGAATTTTCCTAGTGATTATTTACTACATGCATATGTGGCTATTTGAGATTATTTTCATGTATACATGAATACACTCATATTACTTAAAGACTGGTTTGAGTTGATGCAACATGCTATACATGCAAAATTTTGACTAGATTCCCTAATGCAACCCAACAAGATTGCAGAAGTTCATGACTGAATGATGTAGTCAAAATTATGAGGGTGAAAATAATAACTTATCTCTTGTTAGCTTATACTTTTCTTTGATGTTTTGAGAAGTTGTCATAAGATGATGAATAATTGTATAGGTATAATAAAATGCAAGATATGAAATAGTTTAGAGAGACATGTTCATCAAATATATTGAATAATGATATGCCAAGATGCATGAAGGTATGGTAGGTGCATATAATAACAGGTGTGTGGGCATAAAGACTCTAAGTAGTCTCTTGTCATCACTTGATTAATAGTGGCTAATGATAAAAATGTAACTAGGAGTAGGTTGATAACATAATTCCGAAACCAATGAAAGTGTTAGACGTAGTTTTGAGGAACCTAGACTATGGAAAATAAATTGTTGATGGACAGTGACACAACTGATACACATGCCTATTGGTATACGTGTTGTGACAATTTGGTGAGTACATTAATATGAGGTTTGCTACCTTTCTCTTATTCTTATTTCCTTCTCCTTTCTTCTCTTGCTATTCCCCTCCAGTAATTGGTCTTCTTCAGATGAGTGTTATAAAAATTATTCGTTATGATCCTTGACCTTTATGCACACTTAAAGTATTGATGGAATGCTTGAGTAGGTGCATGATATGAGTATGTGCTTATGGGATTGCATGAAGAAATGATCATGTTTTAAGACAATTGTACTAATACAATGTGTGTTGAGATAGCTAATTTGCACAATAGTGCAAGTGGGTGCTAGTTGTAGCACTATGGCTTATGATTATGTGCCAATTGTAGACTATGTTATGGTTGTTTGTTAGAAATTGTAGCAATAAAGGCTAAATTTGACTTTTGTCATAGTCAAATTTAGTAATTTGATTTTCCACATCAGCAAGACGACTTGGATTGCAAATAACTTGTGTAACATGGTCTTGTGCACTAGTTAGATTAGTAAATTCAAGTTATGTCTTGGAGTCAAGTTGTGCATGTAATGATTGCTAAAGTTCAACAATCTAGCTCAGTTATTTTTAGTTGAAATCGGTTAATTGAGCTCAAGTAGCTAGTTGAGTCAGTTGAAGGTCAATCGAGTAGTAGAACTATTGTTAACTTTGTGTCTCTTAGTTCACATAGTAAATCGGCTAAATTAGCCCAAACATGCATGAGGTTCGAATTTCCTAGCTTGAGTGGAGGAAAAGGCACATTGTAATTATTAATTATATATTCGTTGAGTGTACAGTCTTGGCATTCATGCATGTGATCAATTCCTTGGAATTTGCGCAAGGAAATAGGGAATCCCCCTATTATTTAGGAGCCTAATTTATCTTGAATTTCAGAAGGAAAGAGGAGGAAGATGAAGCCTTGAATTAGCTATGTGTTAGCTAGAGCTGGATAGTTAGTAGGAGAACAAGTTCACAATGCAAGGCATACTTCAGGATTGAAGTAAGACATTGTAATAATTTTTCATTCCCATCTAATTAATGAAAAGCAGCTAAGGGGTTTTGCCTAGTTGAGTTTCCTTATAAAATCATTGTGTTCTTGTGGTTTTAATGATGCATGTCATTGCATGTGTTTCTAGATTATGATTTTCATTCAACAAAATAGTAGAGGAAATTTTTAATCTCTTGATTTGAGTTTGATTAATCAATTGTAGCAAATTCCTATTAATTTCTGCATTGTCAACTTTGATAAAAGGCCAATTTCAAAATCTAATGATGTTAGTATTCATAAAAGGTTGATTTTAAATCTTGTGATAACATGGTTATAAACATGTTGATATGTACTCTTGATGCTTGGAACATGTGACTAACATGAATTCTAGATGTGTGAATAGTTGTAGAGCATCATGTTTAGTATTAGCATGACAAGGTAACAACTTATTTGTTTACGGTTATATAACTAATAACTCGGTGTGTGTCACAACACATAAGAAGACTTAATTGTAGCAAGAAGAAAAAGCATGGATAATGGGATTGTGCACCATAACATGGACCATCATGAACAAGAAATGGAAGTTCCACTGGAAGAGAAGATTCCTCCAAGAGTTATTTTGAGATATGTTAAAATTTAAAGGTTTTCATAAAACCTTGGAAAAGACATGGGGACATATTTTCTTTGTTGTTTTGATTGTTTAACTTGAGCATAGCCATGCTATTAGTGTTGTTATTATGTATTTTTTTGTGATATTTTTTATTGGCGACATATTTTCTTTGTTGTTTTGATTGTTGACCTTGAGCATAGCCATGCTATTTGTGTTGTGATTATGTGTTTTTGTTGTGATATTTTTATTGTTCATTCCTTCTTATTTATTCTTTTTCTTTTGTTTTGGCCTTGGCGGTTATGGAGTGCAAGGAAAGTAAAGAGGAGGATCTATGGAGAAGAGATGAAGTAGAATCTAGCTAGAAGTGAAAGATCTTGGTTAAGCCCCATGCACAAGATAAATTCAAATCAAAAGGAAGAATAATATGATACAATAACTAAGATGGGCCTGGCTTAGTCAACTTGAAAGAAAATGGGAAATAATGTAACAACTAGGGAATTGGCACAAAAAGGGAGGTCTTCCTAATCATTAATACAATGTGGATGGGATATGTGAGGCATAGTGACACTGTTTTGATTGACATGTCAAAATATGAAAATCATTGTAGTAGCATGGTAAGCGATCAATCTCTAAAAATGTGATCACTATGTGAATGGCATGGAAGCATAGTTTGTATTTTCTATGATTGGGTAATGCAACAATTATTTAATGGATTCCAAGTTTCATGGAAAACCATTGGTAAAGTGGGAAGGAATGACATATTGCTGATATTTATTTTATATTTCTCCTCTTGACAATTGTGGTGAGCATGATTGGAAAAGGACAAAGGGTGAAAATTGATAGCTTATGAAAAGCATGGATGAGGACATCTTGAGTTAAATGAACTGCTGAATATTGCAACAACAAGAATATCAGTTGATGGCACTTATGATGGCAATAGGATAAAAATGAAAAGGAAAGGAATTGGGTGAGAATTCCATTGGTTGAGTTTGGAGGTTATTTTTTCTAAATTAATGCATTCTCTGCATGAATACTAGGAATTTTTCTAACCTTGGCACTATTTTCCATGTGAATGTGCTATATTTGATGAACATGTTAATGATGAAATGAATTATTGTAATGTATTTCTAATTTGACAAGTTATTGTTGGGAATAATTCTTGTGGAAGGATGATTAAATAATGATCATAAAAATTTGATGAATATATAAATGAAATGTTTGGAATAACATTATGAGGTTATCCAATGAGATCCTATATCATGTGAGTGGTCCATTGAGAGAGTGTGAATTTGTGTTGTTAATTATTATTATGATTATGTCATTATGACATTTATGCACCAATTTTATATTATGTTATGAAAAGGAAATGTTGAAGGTTATATCAAAAGGTATATTAACTAATAACTAGATTCCTTAGTAAAATCATGAGGCGCATATGCCACTTGGTGTTACATTAGTTTAGAAAACCACTCAATGCATGCAATTTGGCTATTACCACCACAAAAGTGCTAACTAGCCACTTATATACTTGTCAAACAAGGACACCTGCCTTATTGAAGATGAGATGATATTGGGACATGAATATTTCTTGGAATTACGGGCTTCCTAAACTTGGGAGTTGTGAGGATAATAGAGATGTAATGGGAGTTTTGTTGGTAAATAATACTCCTATCGATAGATGACTATTGAGACTCGTAGTGCTCACACTCGATAGGAGGTGATTGAGACTAGGGGGCTTATTTGGAACTATACAAAAAACCGCATGGGGAAGTGTAACTATCATTGAGTACTTTCTTTGGCTAAAAAACATCGAGTGAACTGGAATTGAAGATGAAGATGATTGAAGACTACACCAAGTGCTCTCTTCGGTTGATAAACCACTTAGTGCAAGAGAAAAAAGGAAGGCATTGATATGAGTATTAATTATTAGTTTAAAGAATTTTTTTAAAGATTATTCTTTAATTTTGTTTAATGTCCTAATTTGTAATGACTTGAGTTATGTTTTATTATGATTATTCTATGTTCGAAATTGAATTAAAAATTTATGGTTATCTCTCATGACATATGTTTTTGTGATGTAGGAGAATCAATGAGCTACCCAACATGTATATGAAGTTGACTACAAAGTAAGAAACATAGGATTAATGGAATCGAAGTGTGTGATAGCATAATGGAGTTGAAGACTTCATAAACTAGGCCATTTTGGTGACATCGTAACCTTGTGATGTGAATTGATCGCCATGAGATGTGCCATGACACATGTTGTCTTATTAAATCAAGGTAGAGGGATGCCTTGGCTAAGGCAATTCTTCCTATGTGATGATGCATTGCCAAGGGATGGATAACCCAAGGGAATGACGATGTAGAGAAGGGGATTCCAACACTTCAAAGTTGAATCAATTTTCATAGAATCATGTGCATATCGATTATGATCAAGAGTGCATTGGGCGTGTCCTAGAAAATAATGAGATGAAATTGTTCTTGAAGGGGCATTGAGCATAGTGGATGACATGGCTATACATTGGAGGTAGATTGCACTATGTAGTCAAGTGACCAATTAGGATAAAGTGCAATGGAAGCACAATAAGACTAATGAATCCACATGGGATATGGTTGATCAAATGAGGGTGTCATACCAATTTTGGTTGTTGAGTAAGTAGTTGTAAATGTAATTGTAAATATGTAAGATTTTTTTATAAAGCTCGATTTTCTTTTAGTGTTGTTCTACTAACAATATCGAGGATGATGCTTTCCATAAGGGGGTGGGTTTGTAACACTCCTCGTATACTCCCTTTCATTTTTGAAATTCATTTGTTCTTGGATCATAAATTATTATAAATTTATTTGAATGGCATAAAGAGTGGTACCACATATTGATGATCCAAGCGGGGAAAGCATAAAGAACCTAAGTGGTGTTAGCTGACATCACTACTTAACCAAATGTGCATCTAGTAAGAAAGGTATAGAAGAATGTTCCATGAGGAACATGGGAAGACACAAAAAATGGATAAAAAGGAATTTTAATAACAATAGGTGGTTGGAGTTTTATTAAATGAAAGAAGTTAGAGGACATGATTGGACTTTTAGGAAGAAGCCAAAATTATCAGAATGATTCCTAGTTAAGCTTGCTTGAGAAGTCCCATTGGATCGTGGATGAGTTTGGGTCAACGATGGCTGCTGCAAAAAATATAGGATGGATATAGTATATGGTTCAGTGGAAAACCAAAGTCCCACCTTCAGTTTCAACCATAATTAAATTTTGGTAAGTGTGATTAATTTTGATCTATGGATATGATAATTAGTTCTTTATTGAAATGGATGTATAACTCTAGGACAATTTTTTATAGTTGAAGGAAATTGTTGCATGGAATTGATAGGAAAAATGTGTTGACTATTGTATGGAATATATTGAAATTCTATCTTGAGGCTGTAAGAGAGATGTCTTGATTTTTAATGTGCAATTTAATATGTGCATGTGGAGATATAGGGATTTGTCATAACAATTTCTCACTTTTCCACTACAACCTTTCTTCTAGGAGACCCTAGAAGCTAAAATTCAGACCATGGTGAGGGGAAATCCCACTAATCCTCTAGTCCAGTTTTCATACCTTGGTTCGTAAAATTTTAGGAAAAAATATCATTGCAGTTTTTCCTTCCTAAATGCACTTTAAATAGGTCATGTTAGAATTTATACTATAAATTTTATTATGAGAGGTGCTCAAAGTTAAAACTTGGAGCATGGTGAGGGGAGATTCTACTAATCCTTTTGTCATATTTTCAAATGTTGGCTCTCAAAATTTTAGGAAATATTATCAAAGGAACTTGGGATTCCTAAATGCATCTTTAAATAAGTCATGTTTGAATTTATTCTATAACTTTTATTTTGAGAGGTTCTAGAAGATTAAACTTGGATGAGGGTGATGGGAAGACCTTTTGGTCCTCTTGTCTAGTTTTCAAATTTTGGGTCATAAAACTTTAAGAGATATGATTAGAGGAAATCAAGCTTCATGAACGATCCTAAAATCATGCTTCAAATAGGTTATCTTGGAATTTTTGTTATAAATTGTATTCTTAGAGGTTCCAAAGGTTGACACTTGGAACATACTGAGGGAAAATCCCACCAATCATCTCGTCCAAATTTTATATATGGGTTCATGAAATTTTAGGAGATATGATCAAAGGAATTCAAGCTTTATGAATACGCCGAAAACCAATCTTAAAAGTGATGATATTATAATTTCTATTATAACTTGTCACACATTAAATATGGTATCTACATTATGTATTCCTTTTAATGGGATAATCAATATTTACATGAAATCATGAGATTCTTGTAAAGGCCTTATATAAATCCAAAACCCATGTTAATGGTATTTCAACGCATGTCATATATGTGTGGGGTGTAGAAATTTTTCCAATGTGTTAATTTCCTTTGCATATAAGGATTTATGACACACACTTGCACATTTTCTAACTTCATTGTTGGTGCACGAAAGGGGAGGGGGTTCATCCCCCTTCTATAGAAACATCACGTTAGGGGACAGTCGTATGGTGGATCATCTACAAATGACCCATAAAATACACCAACATGAAGTAATATTACAAGGAGATACACTTCAAAATCCAAGATTATTTATAGATCCACTAACTAATGTGGCATGGAAATCATGGGGTGTAGTGACTTGCTTTCCCCAGTTGCCACATACCCTATAATTTAATTTAAGTCAAGTTATATTAGAGGATGCATGCGGTTCATGTAGGATCACATTCTCAAATGAAAATTCGTAGGGTTTTGGCCCAAAAACAAATCCTTGATCACCTAGATGCAAAACAAATGGAAGTGAAAGGGAAATAGAGTTGAATCTCTAGGAAAAGGGAATCTTCATAGTAATATTTTTCAATATGGAGTATTATACAAGGTTTTTGAAAATAGTCCTTATGTTTTCAACTCCTATTTGGATCATGATTTTCTCCCTTCCAAAATAATTCTTGGAGGAAGAAACCCTTAACGATATAGGAATTACACTTGGATATTATGTTCAATTATTTGAGGTGATTTAAAGAGGTTGATGCAACTCTTACACCCATATCTGTGATTACGTTGACATACCCTAGCTCCTCCCAACTTTTATTAGCATTTACCATCAATATGAGATTTGGAAAGAAACCATGGACTATGAAAGCATCCATTACATTACTATCAATTTCATGAGTATGGCCATATATTTGAAGATTTGTTTCTACTATGACTAAACTCTCCATAGAATAAATATCCACCAAAGGACAAGGATGAACTCATGCAGCCAAATTGAAGATCCAAGCATCATCACTCTCAACCATATAAAGGCCATGACTCAATGATTGAAAATTATAATACATTTGAGAAATTAGTTGATATAGAAGCAACAATATTTGGAGGAGGTACTAGCGAAGAAACCACCAAACCCGTCTCTACTGGAAGGAAGTGACAAAAAGAAGATCCATCCAATATAAAGGAAACTTTGGTAGATTTGGAGCCACCACACAAAGAGACTATAATAGAAAATTAATTGATTATGATTGAAGAAAAAAATCAAAATACCTAATATCTAATATAAAACATGGACTTAGAATCCATTCATCTCTAAGAATGGATGCAAAATACAAAGGTAAAGACTTGAAGGAAATATTTTAGCATCAAATCCAAATTATCAAGTGAGAAATACTCAAACCCTAACTCCACATCCATAACTCTCCATCTGGTAATGTTTCTTCCTCTTCCAATTTCAATATTAACCTTCATAACTCCACAAAGCAATGAAAAATGCTAAAATGTAAAATCCTCATTGATGAAGAAGAAATAAGTGCGTCTTGCTAGAATTAGAATTAATACTCATGAATTATAGAAGAATAAATTTGATGATGGAGAAATGTTCCTCATATACCTTTTCTCAATGTATATAATATAAAAACAATTAAGCAGCCCTCATTGCAAACACAAGTAGAGGATCCTTCATAACAACACTAAACAATATCTACTAACAATAGTTATGACCATCTTTCACAAACTGTTTTTATTGATGAAAATGACCACATAAGTGAGATTATGATTATATGGAATCCATAAGATATATTTATGGCATAAATTAATGTTTCTCCTAGAATATTATCTTCAAAGTTCAAACCCATGATATCAGCTAAGGGTACATATCCAATGTCTAAAATCCTATAATTTTAGGGAAAATTCTAGGCTTCATAAGAATGTTAATTAATCTTCATTCTCTGATTCTAGGGCTTCCTTGGATTATTTGAGGGACTTAAACTTCATCGAATATCTAGAGGAAAGAGAGGGGTAGTTAAGAAATTGGATTTAAATGTAGATAAATTTGAAGAAACTATGCATACATTACAACTTATAGATGTAGAAAGCGTCATTGGAATTTTTTCCTAGAACAATCATAAAATGGGTTCAAAACAAATCACATCCCATCTCAATTTATTTCATATTTATGAGACCCTAGTGGAAAAAGACCTATTTTTAGAAGCTTCCTTATTACCCTGTAGAGGATCATATAATTGGCTTATATGTATAAAATTGGACATCAAAACACACCCCAAGAATATACTATTTCAATTTGAGAAATTTTGTCTATCGAATCCCACTTTTCAAGACATGGAAAAGAGATGGTGGCTTGAATCTGGTCAACTAGAGTGCTTAACTATGCAAAAATTTCAATATAACTCAAATATCTCAAATCTTGCATCAACAATGGAATCAAGAAGGGTTTGGAAACATATTCCATTCAAAAACAATCAATGGAGGCAGTAGAAAATCATCATGAATGGGTGGGAAAATGCTTTGGATGAAGATGAATCAACCATATTAAACCAACTAAAAGGGAATGGAAACCATGAAGAAATATTATGGTTCTAGAATTCTAGGATTAGGTGGCTCAAAGAGCGTGACAAAAAAACCAAATTCTTTCATAGATCCATGATCAACCATCACAGTAAAAATAGAATCTCTTTGCTCAAATGAACTAATGTTTTCAAAATCCTAGATCATAAGGACATTAGGAAGGAGTTGAAAACATACTACCGAGGAATGTTCTAATGCTTCCACGTATGAGCCTAAACTCTACTTTTTCTCATTTGGTGATCTTAGATGTGAAGTCATCTCCTAAGAAAAAAACACCACAATCTATTTTTTCACTGACAAAACCACTCGCGAGGATTCATAGGAATTGATGTGCTTGAGTAAACTAACCAAGCCTCATGATCTACACGTTTACATGAAGAATCCAAAAATAGATCGCCTTCATTATCATAAAATATTTTTTCTTCTAAAGAAGGATCATGATCAAATACCTTCACTTTCTAAACAATTTGGATTTGAGTATTTCTTTGAATTACATTCTTTCTTACATCTCCAACACACCTTTAAGAATTATCTTGGAGATTTAGATCTTCCTATAGATTTATATCTTCTTTAAAATGAGGATTATATAGGCCAAATAATATTTCTACTCATCTTCCCCAAGGGAAAATGAACTAGTAAAAAAAGTTAAGAGAATCATGGTTGTTATGTCTTCATCTAACTAGAGTACCCTGCAAAGAGAAATATCTAAAATAGGATGGATAGTTATGCTAGACTTTGACATACGTAGACATGATAAGAAAAAAATTACTATTATTATTGTAAACAAAAAATCTAGTGACTCATAACAACTATTTGGCATGATCTTCATGCATTCACACTATCCAATCACTACCCTCAACTAACCAAGCCTCATGATTGACACATTTACATGAAGAAGCCCAAAATAGATTCCCTTATTTACCCTTATTTATCATATAATATTTTTGTCATCTAAAGAAAGAACATCATCAAATACCTTCCCTTTCTAGACAATTTGGATTTACAATATTTCTTTTAATTCCATTCTTTCTCACATCTCCAACATACCTTTACTAATTCTCTTGAAGATTTAGTTATTCCTCTAGATTTATATCTTGAATATTTTTTTGCAACGAAATTGGGCACTTTGCATTACACAAAATGAGGATTTCATAGGTCAAAAAAAATTATACTCATCTACCCAAAGGGAAAATGAACTAGTAGTCTTTAGGTTGCTATGTCTTGATATAACTAGTGTACCTTGTAAAGAGAAACTTCTTAAACATGATGGATAACTACACTAGACTTTGACATTCATAGACATGAGAAGAAAAAAATTACACCTTGTTGGATAGTTGGCATTGTCTGGATATCCAATGGCCTAGTGAAGATATTTGCAAGTGCGTTGGCATTTATGTCAACACTCATGTTGGGGAGATGTGGTGGGTAGTTGGAATTGCTTTGGAAGGAGTGTTGGCATTGATGTCAAGAAGACTGGAATGGATACTTGTCGCAACATATGTTAGCAGTGAAGACCTAGGAGGAATCCCATGGTTGCTGTAGTGCTATGTAGAGAATCATCACAATAGCAGGCTTATTGGAAAATCCATAAAACGATGACTATTGTGTTGGTTAGAATGGAATTCCATGGTAGCTGTAGGCTTCATGTAGAGAGTCATTATAGTACAAGTTGTTATCACTTAGGTAGTTCCCAAAAGTTGTAAGAAAGGGAATACGGCCGAGGTAACCACAGACCAATCTTTTAGACATAGATTCTAGCCAATCTGCATCCAGAGAGGGCTCTCGCTTTTTTATTTAACTTTGTTTTGAAAGGTATTAGGCTAGTTATGAGGTTCAGGGGTTTTGTTTGATTTTCGGATGGTGAGATTCAATAGAGCATAGGTGTAAGTTTGAGAAATTCAGTCCATTGGGCTAATGGAGTCAATGAGGATGGCTTTCTGGATTTGGTCTCTTAACAGAGGATGGTTTCACAGAGCAAGGTAGTCAAATAGGGAGCAAACAAATATTTGTATTGGATGTAATGGTTTCAAAATGGCTGAAGGGCAGTTAAGAATCCTTCAGTATATTTAAAGAGGGAAAGGGGATGACTATTGTTAAGGAGTAGTTAAGAATTCCTTAGCAAACAATCAAGATGATAGAATTAGGAAACATGAGCAATTAAGAGATACATTGTTTATTCTAATCCTGAAGAAAACACAGAGAATTATAATGAATGAAACACAGAGTGCAGTCAAGCATATTCTGAATTAATCTTTATCATTATCATTTAGATTGTGAAACACAGGTGATATAATGAAACTAGAAAAGTTACAAAACAGAATATAAAGTGGACTTATTGGTCTGCTGGTTGATTTAAGAATTTTGTGACAAGTCCTCTGCATCAATTCTACATCTAGTGAGTCCGGCAACAATTGATTCCAACAACTTCTTTATTCCAAAATTTCAATATTACAGTACAGTCTAAGAATGCCTCACCAACCCCAAATACTTCAATTAGGGAGGTATTTATACAAAACATCTTACAAAATATCTCACGGAAATAATATCTAGAGATGATTCATCGTTTTTACAAAAGATAGAGACAAACAGACTCGATAACAGGGAAATGATAACTGATGTTGTGATGGCTGCTCTGTCTTTGTCAGATGTGCTGGAGGTAGGCCTTGTGAGTCGGTTTACAATTGTCTTCCACTAATACTCTATGCCGGCTGCTTCGGCTTGCTCGGATATTACTCAACCCTGATCTGATACACTTTGACTGATATGACCCTCATTCGTTTCTGTTCTTCGCATTATGGTAGATGACCCAAAATTTTCATTTCGCCAAAGATACCAAAGATACCAAAGATAAGTTTATAAAATTGTTAACATATCTTCCCACCATTTCTGTTCTGGTAATTTATGTCTCTGCAGCTTCCTCAAAGTTTCATCAGTCTCTGTGTACTTGAAGAAATTAGGCGGGATAGTGAATAGATGTTTCACCTCATGCTCAATGTAGAATAAATTTTCTAAGTTGTCATAGAGGGCTTGCCCAAATGGAAGTGCCTTCACCCCTGAAGCACTTGTTGATGAAGTAATTTGATCAGCAGCATATTTATTCAACTTGTGCGCGTAATCTACACGTCTCATCAGTGGTCATTACTTCCTAAAGGACTTGGTAAACCTTTATTATGAAAAACTGTGAACTTTTCTGTGAAAGAGTTGATCTCCACCTACATGTCCTAGCACCTTCTTTCCAAATTTTGCATCAGAGTTCTCTTGGTTAGAACTCTCTTGATTTCCAGAATGGTGCTTGTCCTGTCTATGATTTCCAGTGCTTCTAGTTCTTCGCTGGTCTTGGTGTTCAAAAAATGTATTAGACGGTTAGCTTGTTCAGGTATCTGTCCCAATAAAGCTCTTGTGTTTTGAATCTCCACTTGGGCCGCTCTTATTAAGTCAATCTACTCATAAATAACTTGGATAGATTTCCACATATTACCAATGGATTGATTGATGTTGGACCACAGAATACCTTTGATTTTTGCCAGAGGTTTATCCATAGAAAGATCCCTTTCTAATGCTCTCACCTTGTTCTCTAATGTTTTAACCTCCCTTGTTTTCTCTGCCACATTCATTTTGGATTTGTCATAGCTTTTTTCTACCTTTTCCAATTGTTCCTTTACTAGTTTTAATTCAGACACTTGTAGCTTTAATTCTTCCATGGCCTTTATCAGTTGTTATGTGGTCATATTAGTATTGCTACCTGGTGCTGTTGCTGTTGTTGTTGCTGATGTTCTTGTAATTATCTCTGCTACGGATGTTGGAACAGTGGGAGGGAATGTTGTTACAAGTATGGAGGGGGCAGTAGTGACTACAGAGATTGTTACAGGAGGCTGGGAGGTCGACTTTCCCTACCTTTCTTTTAGAGCTTTCTCTATTGCCTGCTCTGTATCAGTTAATCTTTCATTGACCTTCACGAGCAAGTCCATCGTGTCCTCTTCTGACTTCTGTTGTATAATATCTGTTGTTTATGGATGCGTGGAAGGAGGCAGTTTCAGTTGTTTCCTTAAGGCAACAATGTCATCTTCTTTCTTCTTCATTAATGTCTTTATGCCTTTAGCATATTTGGGATCATGTCCCAGTTCAATGATAATCTCCTCCAAAGATTTTATCATGTGTCCTTAGCCAAAGAAGAAGCCTTCTCTAAATGCAATTGAGCAGAGGTATTGTCCAAGGAGTTTTGTAACTTATGAGCCAGCATTGCTTTTTCAATGAGTGTGGAGTAGACTATCTCTCCAGTTTATTTATGCATCTCAATCTGGTCGATAGGATGAATGTCCTTGGCTAGGACCTCCAGATTTGTTTTGATGTAATCAGCTACTGATTGTGGTTGTTGCACCTTGGGCTTAAAATAACTCATGATCATTTTTCCCTCTTTAATGTCATAGGCTGACATTAATCTTTGTTGATCGGCGGGGGCCATTTTAAGATACTGATTGTAAATTTGAAGCCTTAGTGGGTCGTTCCTAGCATTTATCTCTGTAAACGTCATTTTGATGTCCGAGGCTTGCTTACTTTGTGGCCTAGTGGATAAAACTTCCACATTGTGCTGCCTTTCTAGCTCCTACCTATGTGAGCTAGTTGATGTTTCTAGCACAGGGGAAGTCTGTTGGTTGACCAATCTCTCACCTGTTGGACTCTCAGTGGTTTCTTCAATGATTTCATCTTCAAATAGAGGATTCAACCTTTGCCTCTTTGCACCCGGTCGTTCTGCAGGTTCACTGATAGGTGTGGTGTCTTCCCTGCGTCTTTTCTTGCTTCTTTCCTCATTTAGAGGAGTCTGTAATGCAGGAACTCCTACTGCTTCAGTTTGGGTTGGAGGAATTTGGACCTGAATCTGTTATTTTGACATTGTTGACTGATTTGTTATTATAGGGTGCTCTGTGGTATCTACCTCTTTGCCCTTTGAAGTCCCTGTGACTGTTGTGCTGGTTTTTTGTGCAGGCTGCTAAGAAGTTCTAGCAGAGGATGTACCAGCTCCTATTTGTTGAGGCAATTTGAAAGATACCTGTCCAAAAGAGTCCAGGTCAAGGCCTTTTTCAAGATCTTTCATAGCTTTTTCCATCTTTTCTTGCTCACTAATTTCTTCTATTAATGTCCCTTCTACCCACTCTTCTTGATTTGCATATTGTTCAATTTCTAGGATCCTATGATGTACACACATTGATAACCTGTTCCTTACTTTTCTGTCACTTATAAAACTATTTGGCTCATATGGAACCCATTGAAAACTCTTCTTCAGTCTAAGGTGCTCTTATAATATCTTCTCAGCATCTTTCCATGCATCCCTAGAATTGATAACATAAGGGCCTAACTGGTTTTTAATTCTCAGTTGGGTCTTTTTCTTTGCATTAAGAAAATGATCTAAATCTTCCTTTATGATCTGTCTGAAATATTCTAGTGCAGATAGTCTCATGGGCACATATTTGGGCAGCTTGAAAGGGCACATTTCACTGCCATATATTCTGATTTCAGTGTGATTCTGGTACAGGTACCAGTCACCTATTTTGTACTACTTGGAGAGCTGCAGAATCTTTTTCATGTCATCAGAGATCCTAAGAGGGGGGGCTCCTATCAGCAGAGTGGAGGCTTATGTACAAACAAGTCAATGAATTCATTATAGGTATAAGGGCACTCATAGGTATTATGGAAGACTGAGGTCCAAAAGACGACAAACCTTCGATTTCCCTTTGAGTCCAACCTCCCGACAGGGAAAGAAAAGATGTTTGGATGATAATACAACAAAAGGTGGTATATGAAAGATATATACTTGAAGACTCTTTCTCTCTCCAGGTTCAAGAATTGGTCATGGATTTTATTAGCAATGAAAGTGGGATAGTCATATTTGATAGCAGGGGGTTGTCGAGGGATAAACATTGACAGTAGAACTAGGGTGATCTTATCAACATACTCACTGGTATTGAATCCCAAGATCAGGGATATCATGTCAACAATAAGTCTACCTGTTTCAGTGAAAAAGACTTGCAGATAGGGAGGTGGGCTTGTAGCTTGATGCTTTGGTATCATGGATGTATGAGAAATACGGCTTATCTTTGAGCTAGACAATTGAGAAGATTTTTCAAGTAGATACCCCATGGAAAGGGGAGCAAGGGGCTCAGTGGAATGGAAGTGTATCATTTCATTAATAGACTCAGCAGTTATATGGAAAAGCATAGTTTGGGATGGGGACATGATTTCTCTGTGGACAGGGTCACAATTAGCATAGCACTGATGAATAATGTCTAGAAACTCATGAACTGAGGGAATGAAGTACATGGGCAGGTTAGATTCCCATAACCCAAAAATATCAGAATTGTTTCGATAGCTATCCTTGATTTGGCAGAAAGCTTGAAGATGGTTCATGTTACCATACAAATCTTTTATTTGGAAATCTTTGTCGACCAAAGGTAAATAATCCACGTCTTTATGAGGTGCATTCATAGGCACGACGTTCAGGGCTGTGGGAGCTTCCATGTTTGGTTCCTGTGTTTTCAAACTGGAGGTCGGGCTTCTGTGGATAAAGTGGGCAAAACAGCAGTTCTGGGTGTATTTCTGTGAGAGCTACAGACTGATTTTACTTGAATTTGGCTTTTTTGGGTAAAATTCACAGAGGAAAAAATGAAATTACCTTTTCAGGAAGTGAACTGGGGTAAATACCTGTTTTTAGAAGCGAACCGTGTAATTTGCAGGTTGCACGACGAGTTGTAGAGAATGACGGTGGAGTTTGTTGGCCAGGTGATGGACTGGATGTGATTTGCATGTAGCACAGTAGCAGAAAATGTGGGTGAAAATGACATTTTCTCGACTATTTTACAAAATTTCGCTTTGCAGGGAATTTTTGGCATTTATTGGTCGGATGACGTCACAGTGATGGGACATTTTGTCATGATACGGAGGGTGGTAAGCAGTTTCCCCCTGCACCACTTTTTGGGTCAGGTGGTTTCAAACGGAGGGCAAACGATCATAGCGGGAGCGCGACGCGTGTCCATGGTATGGGAGCAATCCAGCCAATTCCCCGGGACTTAACGTGCGGCTAGTGGGGGGGTCGCGAAATGAATAACAACCATCTGATGCGAGGGCGTCGATCGGATAGTGGGCGCTCAACGGAGATGGCAAGAGTTTAAATGCACGGGCCTGACGAATTAAAATGTGATTTTTAATGGCATCAGGGAAGAATTGATTGGTCTGCAGGTTGAGGTTAGGTTGTTAATTAACGTGGTGTTAATTAGTCCCTGTTTAATATATACAGTGATATGGTTATAGTTAACCGGGAGCAGGAATATATTAGCAATCGGAGTTCCTAACATACATACGTAATACGAGGAAGGGAACGATTTACATGGGATTTATACAATAAAGTTAGAGTTAATATGAAAAAATGAATTTCGAAACGATAGTGCTAAGTCATATGGTTAACAACTTAGGCCATAAAAGGGAAACATAGTATTTATATGAGAAACATGAATACTCTTGTAAGTAAAATGGATTTTTGCTTAGGCAATCACCTTGAAACGGAATGAGTGGTTCAAGGATATTAAGCAGATCTTAATGCCTTTGGGGGGGATTAGTAAATGATTAGGAAAAGTATGAAGGGGAGTTAGTCATGAAACCTTGCCTTGCTTGATCTGTGCCTAATATAATGTCTACCTGGTACTTGTGATTGAAGTGAAAGTTAATACATGTGGAAAAAAAATCTATTACAAGTAACATTTCTGCAACACCATTGTACTTACCCTGCCTACTTGCTAGCATTTTTCCTTCTTTCTTTGGGTGTTTTTAGACTGGCAAACCCTCATCTTCTCCTTTCTCTTTTCATGGCAATCATACCTAAATCTATACTTATCACATCCAACGGCTCAGATTTAACTGTTGATCTCTTTTTCTTCTCTACCTATCTACTTATCTGCCAAGATTGAACATTTTGGACATATTTTATTCTCTATCTCTAAAACAAGTAAATTCAAACATGAACTAGCCAAGATTAAGTTGTTTGGCCGTTCATCAATTGTGGCATGAGTTAACAAATTGCACACAATCAGATTATTACTGAAATAAAATAGTAGTGGCATTTTGGACTTGCACACTTTCCTGGTCTATTTTGTTTTTGGGGTTCATTTCTTTCAATTTTTTGACCATTTCATTCTTTGTGCCCTTTGATTTCTCTTTTAGGGCATACCCCTTTACATTTTTTAAATTTTTTGTTTCTTTGAGAATATGGAAAACCTTTGCACCCAGACAAAAAGGTATGAACATATTACAGAGCCCATCAATGCCAATCATGAAATATGACACCTATTAGTATAGGAGTATAACAGTGGCTCCACTTGGGGATGGCTTTCCTTGATGGAAAGTCAAGAACAACAAGTCAGATAGCCTTCTCCATAACTTTCACTGTGCTTTGAAATCTTCTTTTGCTGGTTGCTTTCTTATATGTACAATAATTACACTTGAGAAGCTTAGGGCCTTCTCTTCGGGCTTCAAATTTAGTAAGTTATTATCCAATCCAAACTGAAACATTACCAAGGATATAGTATATACATGTTGAAACAAAAATATATTAGACAGTTGGATCAAAGTAGTGTTTCAGCATCTGGCCATTAATTGGCCCCTCTTCTGTTTCTATGCCATCCAGGTTCTTAAAAAAGTAATTATTGTTCCCTTGCAAGGCCTGGATAATATAAGGTCCCTTCCATAGGAAGTCAAACTTCCCATGTTTTCCTTTGTCTTCTCTTCTGGAATTCCATTTTAAAACTTTGTCCCCAAGGTAGAAATCTCCTGCCTTGGTCCTCTTATCAAATATCTTCTTGAGTTTTTCTTGTAGCACTTGGGATCTTTGGTAGACCTCTTCTCTAGTCTGCTGCAAATGGATGGTCTGATTTATTCTTCTCTGAATGTCATTGGGTTCCACCTGATCTTCTTGCAGCAACTTCCTTAGAGATGAAGGAAACACAACCTCCATGCCATAAACCAACTCATAAGGGTTAGTTCCAATAGATCTCTTTGTAGTTAGTCTGTCTGCCCATAGTGCATTTGTAAGCTTCTTATGCCAGTTTCTCTTGTTCTCTTCGAGCAATTTCTTAATAATATTGATCAGGCTTTTATTGGAAGACTCAGCTAGACCATTACCTTGAGGGTAATAGGCTGTGGAATGGCCTAGAGTGATATGGTATTTATGAAAAAAACTTATCATTTTCTTGGATTTGAAAGCAGCATCATTGTCAGTTATGATCTTTTCAGGACAGCCAAATCGGGACAGTATGTTGGTTTCTAAGAATCCTATAATCACTGTATCATTGGCTTGTCTGGTGGGAATGGCTTCTATCCAATTGGTGAAATAATCTGTAGCAGTGAGGATCCATTTATGTTAGCCAAAATATGGATGATGGATTTCGCCAATGAAGTCCAAACCCCATTGTTGGAAGGGTCTTTCAGTGGAAATTGGTTTAAGGGATAAAGGTAAAAGTTTCCTCTTGCTTTCAAAAATTTGACATTTATGGCAAGTGGTGACAACTTTATTTACATTAGCGAATAGGGTGGGCCAATAAAATCCAGCCCTTATGATTGTATCTGCAATTGATTTCCAATAAAGATGTCCACCATAATCCCCTGCATGAAATTCTTTGAGCACTTTGTCAGCTTTATCTTTTACTAAAAAATTTAATAGGATACCTTGATGATTTTTCCAAAAAAGAGCATTATCTAAGATAGAAAATTTTGAAGCTTTCATCTTTAAAAACCTTTTATTTGTTCTGGATAACCCTAGAGGAGCTTGCAGGTTTAATAATACATGAGTTATGTCAGCATACCAAGGTGATTCTAAGAAGGCCTGATTGATCTGTGGAGTCGCCATCTCCTGTTCATTATCTAGTTCATTGATATCAAAGGCTTGAAAGTTTGTCGCAGTCATGAGTTTAGCCAATCTCCATCCTTTTATAAGCTTTGTAGGTTTTATTTCAATATCATACTCCAAAATATTAGTTATCCATTTACCTCATTTGCCTTCAATTCCCTCTTGAGTCAGGATGTATTTGACAACAACACTTGGTACATAAGCTATTAAATGGGAGTGCAATATATAAACTCTGAAGTATTTAATAGCTTTTATAAGTGCATAAGCCTGTTTTTCCATGATTTGGTATTTCAGCGGCGCATCCCTAAGTGCTTTACTAAAAAAGGCTATAGGTTTTTCACATCCTTGATCATCTTTTTGTAGTAAAACAGTAGCAATGGTGTGTTTTGATGCAAATGAAAATATCATGAAGGCCCAATCAAACTTTGGACTTGTAAGGATTGGTGTTCTAGTCAAAGCCATTTTGATTTCTTCAAATGCTTGTTTGGCTTCTACTTTCCATTTAACCTTAGAATCCTTTTTTAACATATTGTTCAGCAATCTAATTAATTTAGCCAAATTAGGTGTAAATATCCTTAAATAATTGATCTTCCCTAGGAAAGCTTGAAGTTCTTTGACATTTCTGGGATGAGGTACTTGTAGGATGGCTTGTATTCTATCAGGATCAATTCTGATGCCATCTTTGGAGATGATGTGGCCTTACAGTTTGCCTTCATCTAGACCAAACAACGATTTATTATGGTTTTATGAGATACCATACTTTCTGCATTTTAAAAACACCTATCTCAAATGATCTAGATGTTGCTGATCTGATTTGGAGAACACAGTAAGGTCATCTAGATATATGACCAGAAAATCATGGATCTCCTTTGCAAAAGCTATGCCCATTGCTCGTTGAAAGGTTTCCCTTGCATTCTTAAGTCCAAATGAAATTTTAACATATTTGAAAGTTCCCCATGGTGTTGTAAAAGCAGTTTTTCCTTGGTCATCAGGATGGACCAGAATCTGGTTAAAACCTGAGAACCCATCCAAAAGTGAAATCCTAGAGGCACCTACTACCATTTGTAAAATATGGTCCATCTTAGGTAACTGGTAATTATCTTTCAAAGAAACCTTATTCACATTCCTGAAATCAACACACAATCTGATTTCTCTTGTCTTCTTTCTGGTAGGTACTAAATTAGAGACTCACTCTGAAAACCTGATAGGAGCAATTATTACTGCTTCATACATCCGTTTGATTTCTTTTTCAATTAAGGGAAGTAGTACAAGGTTAATTCTTCCAAGCTTTTGTTTGAATGGTTTCTTATCTTCTTTGAGGGGTATTATATGTTGAATTACAGAGGTGTCATAAGATTTCATATCTTCATAGCTCCAAGCAAAAACATCTTGGAATTCTTTGAACAGTTCAACATATTTAAGCTTTTGATCAGGGGGCAAAGTTTTGGATAATTTTATTATTTTTGGATTTTCCTCAATTCCTATGTTACAGTCTTCAATGTCTGCTTTTAGAGGTTGCATTTTGGGTTTCCTTAGGATATCATTAGAATCAAAGAAATCTTCCAAGGGAGTCAATCCTTTGGGCAAATGATTATCTTTTAAATCAATAACTTCAGATTCTCCTTCAATGATCTCATCAATATCTATTTCTTTCAGATCTTGCATTTCTTTATTGGTAAATTTTGTGGGGTGAAGCCTTTGAGTTGCGTTTTCTGCTGAAATGTCTGTTTGTATTTTATTTGTTTGATCAAACTCACTGACAGTGTCAAGGTCTATATTTGCACTGGAAAACTCTTCCTCTAGGGTCAAGAAATTGTTAATTTGAATATCATTGTCAAAAACTTGCCAGTTTTTTACATTATCAGGTATGGTTGGCCAGTGTCTAATCTCAGCTGTGAACTGATGATTAGGTTCAAACAGTAATTTACAAGTTCTAGCAAATGTTGCTAAGCTGTGAGCATGCAAATTATGTTTTCTTGGAATTTTGGCAAGTTGTGTTTCAAGAAATGTGTTGAGGATGTCAATCGCTATTCCTCTATAAGCTCTCAGTCTGGGATCATGAGGAAGTTTCCCTTTATCTATTGAATGACTAAATCAGAATCTCCAAAAATTGATATCCTGATTGCCCCTAGACTTTTGACCAATTTAAGTCCTAGCAACAAGGCTTCATATTCAGACATATTATTGGTGCATTTAAAGTTTAACCTATAAGTGTGACCCTCAGCATGATCATTTTGTAGGTTGTGCACCCAAATTCCAGCTCCTCTTCCTAATTTGTTAACTGAACCATCAAATTCTAGGTACCAAAGGGTTTCACGTTCGTAGTCAGTATCAGGAGTCTCAGTAATATGCTTTATGCGAAGATATATTTCTTTAGTTTCACCTGGTTTCTATTGATTGTTTGATGTATCACTGTTCTCAGAAATTTCTTGAATGTGAACACTAGGCTTTTCGTTTGAAGTTTCTTCTTGTTAAACTGCCAAAACCTTTACATCAGTTGGAGGATCAATTTCAGCATTGTAGAGAATGAAAGAGTCCATGTCAGAGTGCCTGGAGTAGATAGGGAAATTTTGGGGTTTCTCCTAGCTACTAACCACATATTTCATTAAAGTTTCTCTGTACAATTTCTTTGGTTGACCAAATACTGAAATAGTAGCATAGGACATGTCCAACTGTAATGATCCTTGAAGCTTTTCACCCCAACACCTAGACAATAACATGCCATATTTTGGTGGAATATCAATTACTACTATGTCCATTAAAATGGTCTTGGCATGGTATTGGACTAGTGATACACATAAATCCTTGATCAATCCTAGAAATCTGACCTGGCTTGAGTCAAAAGAGAATAAGTCTTTGTATGGCCTGGTAATATCTAGTTCCAACTTCTCCATTACAGATTTAGGCATCAAGTTGTGAGAAGCACCAGATTCAAACATGGCATTATGGAGTATTTTATCATGTATGTTTAGACTTACATAGAAAGGAGGAACACCTCCATCTACAAATTTTCCATTTACCTCTGGTCCAAAAATTAATTCAGGCTGGTCATCAAAAACATTTACTGAATCTTTATTTACAAAAATTTGGAGTGATATGCTGATTTGACTTCTGTATATATCATGTTTAGCCAATTCTAATAGTGGAATGGCTATCTTTAATTTTCCTATTTCAGTTTCAAGATTGAAAGCTTTTTCAGTTTGAGTTTTTGTATTTTGGACAGTGGGATTCTCTTTTACTGCTATATTTTCTGTGTTTTTCTCTTTTTAAGGAGTGGTGTTATGGCTAAAGTTGCTTGCAAATCAATTTCTAGAGGTTCTTCCACATTTCCTTTCGAAAGAATGGAAGTGGAAGGTTATCCGTCAGGTCGTTGCTCGCCTGATATATCTTCAAGTATTGGGTTTTTTGGGTGAGGATCTGTTCCAAGGAGGGTTTGTACAAGGGGTTTATTGATTTTAATTTTGTTAGGTTGCTTGACACCCCTACTTAGTGGTTTCAGGGACATCTATTCTCCTGCTTCTCAGATTGTATTTCTTGTGGACTTCATAAATGGTTGTATCATATCCTTCCCTAAAATCAAATGACTCACCTGACTGTATTTGGAATTTTTCAAGAGTGAGCTTCTTGGTCCTCTTGGTTTAAGAAAACTTGTTGTTCATTATTCAGGCCCATCAAGTTAATTTGAGTGTCTTCTAGTGGTTCATCTGAGGTTGAGGCTTCAGCATAATTTTCTTCGAATGGGGGCCTAATGTTTGGGTCAGGCACATTCTTTCCAGTATTAGGGTTTTTATTTTTCCTCAAGTTTGGATTTCTTCCAGCATTACTTGGTTGACCATCCCAAGAGGATTTCCTCTCAATTGTTTCTACTCTATCTCCAAGTCTATCCATTCCTTTAATCTTAGCATCTAATTTCTGTTCAAAAGCAGAAGGTTCTTTCTTAAAAGGTATCCTCCTTTCGGCTCTGGCCTGAACTCACTTAGAAATTAGGTTGGCCTCAATGCTAACAGCTATACTCTGCATTTCTTCTAGGTCTCGAGGAGCTCTCTCCCTAAGTTGGTATGCCATATCAGAATCAAATGCATTAGGGAATTTAATCAAAGCCAAGTCTAGAGGAGGTCTGAGATTTTGAGGAATAGCATTGTAGATATTATTGAATCTTGTGCAATAATCTTGGACAGTTTCTTGGGTACCTCTTTTCAAGCCTTCATATTATGATAAAATGTGGAGAGGATCTTTCTTCTTTTCCCATCTATTCAAGAAGGCCTGATACAGATTTTGTGGGTCATTGATAATGTTTGTAGGGAGGGCTCTAAACCATGTTCTAACATCTCCAGTCAAACTTTGGACAAATACTCTCATCCTAACATCATCAATATCAACCTCACATATTTCAAAGTAATCTGTCATTTTTTTAGTATGTTGTTGAGCTGTGTAAGTGCTTGTGCCATCAGAAGGAGTGATTTTACTTTGATAGTCTTGGGGCATAGGCCCTAGATTGGGAGGTAAGTTTAGATGAGCATACCTGTTTTCCATGGTAACAAGGATATATGTGACAACTGGTGTAGTAGGGAAAACAATAGGAATATAGACAGTGGATGGGAAAGTGGAAGGGGTAGCCTGAGGTAGAGAAAAGTGAGGTGTTGATGGTGAACTTGGAGAAGGGGTAGCGTTCATAGCAAGATTTGGTGTTTTTTCAGAGGTAAGATCAGGTTGGATGGAGTTCTGCAGATGTTCGTCAAGATGTGGAGTAACAACTTCAAGCTGCAAATTTTCAAGGAATATTGGATCTTGAACTGTGTGGGTTAATCTAGATTCGGAAAGGGTCTCAAATGAAGAGCTTTCAAAATAGTTATCAAAAGGTTCGTCTTCAAGGTGGATTGACCTCACAGGATAGGATTTTGATCTGGATAGAGGCCGAGAAATAACAGAATTTTCTGGGTTCTCTTGTCTTCTAAGACTTTTAGGAATCAGATTAGGATTTTCAAACACAGGTGGAGGGTTTGGATCGGGGTGTGATCTGCTATAACGAATCCTTTCTGAAGCCAGGCTTCTAGGTGTATAATTGGTTATTATGTAAGTTGGTTTGAAACTACAACTTTAACAGCTTCTTTAAGACACTTTGGATATGAAAATTGTGAACTTTCTTAAAGACTTATAAAGAAGGGACTGATCAAGTATTTGAACCAACTGTCCAGTCTATAAGCTAGATCAGAGATAGACTGAAGTAGCATTCATTTACTTCTGCCATTTGCAAAGCAAAAGGATTTCAAAGGCTATCTGGCTAACTTCAGGCTCTGTCTATAGCTTATAAAGTAGATAGTAGTAACAAACAAATTATCCAGGTCCCCAGTGGAGTCGCTAATGATGTTATCACTCAGGTTGTTCCCAAAAGTTGTAAGAAAGGGAATACGGCCAAGGTAACCACAGACCAATAGTTTAGACACATATTCTAGCCAATCTTCATCCAGAGAGGGCTCTCTCTTTTTTATTTAACTTTGTTTTGAAAGGTATTAGGCTAGTTATGAGGTTTAGGGGTTTTGTTTGATTTTCGGATGGTGAGATTCAATAGAGCATAGGTGTAAGTCTGAGAAATTCAGTCCATTAGGCTAATGGAGCCAATGAGGATGGCTTTCTGGATTTGGTCTCTTAACAGAGGATGGTTTCACAGAGCAAGGTAGTCAAACAGGGAGCAAACAAAGATTTGTATTGGATGTGATGGTTTCAAAATGGCTGAAGGGCAGTTAAGAATCCTTCAGCATATTTAAACAGGGAAAGGCGATGACTATTGCTAAGGAGCAGTTAAGAATTCCTTAGTAAACAATCAATATGATAGAATTAGGAAACATGAGAAATTAAGAGTTAAACTGTTTATTCTAATCCTGAAGAAAACACAGAGAATGATAATGAATGAAACACAGAGTGTAGTCAAGCATATTCTCAATTAATCTTTATCATTATCATTCAGATTGTGAAACACAGGTGATATAATGAAACTAGAAAAGTTACAAAATAGAAGATAAAGGGGACTTATTGGTCCACTGGTTGATTCAAGAATTCTGTGACAAGTCCTCTGCATCAATTCTACATCTAGTGAGTCCGGCAACAATTGATTCCAACAGCTTTTTTATTCCAAAATTTCAATATTATAGCACAGTCTAAGAATGTCTCACCAACCCCAAATAATTCAATTGGGGAGGTATTTATACAAAACATCTTACAAAATATCTCACGGAAATAATATCTAGAGATGACTCATCGTTTTTACAAAAGATAGAGACAAAAAGTCTCGATAGCAGGGAAAAGATAACAGATGCTGTGTTGGCTACTCTGTCTTTGTCAGATGTGCTGGAGGTAGGCCTTGTGAGTCGGTTTATAGCTGTCTTCCACTGATACTCTATGCTGGCTACTCCGGCTTGCTCGGATATTACTCAACCTTGATCTGATACACTTTAACTGATATGATCCTCATTCATTTATGTTCTTTGCATTATGGTAGATGACCTAAAATTTTCATTTCACCAAATATACCAAAGATACCAAAGATAAGTTTATAAAATTGTTAGCATATATTCCCACCATTTATGTTATGCTAATTTATGTCTTTGCAGCTTCCTCAAAGTTTCATCAGTCTCTATGTACCTGAAAAAATTAGGCAGTATAGTGAATAAATGTTTCACTTCATGCTTAATGTAGAATAAATTTTCTAAGTTGTCATAGAGGGCTTGGCCAGATGGAAGTGCCTTCACTCCTGAAGCACTTGTTGATGAAGTAATTTGGTCAGCAACGTATTTATTCAACTTGTGTGCATAATCTACACGTCTCATCAGGTGGTCATTACTTCCTAAAGGACTTGGTAAACCTTTATTATGCAAAACTGTGAACTTTTCTGTGCAAGAGTTGATCTCCACCTGCATGTCCTGGCATCTTCTTTCCAAATTTTGCATCAGAGTTCTCTTGGTTAGAACTCTCTTGATTTCTAGAATGGTGCCTGTCATGTCTGTGATTTCTAGTGCTTCCAGTTCTTCGCTGGTATTAGTGTTCAAAAAATGTATTAGTCGGTTAGCTTGTTCAGGCATCTGTCCCAATAAAGCTCTTGTGTTTTGAATCTCTAATTGGGCCGCTCTTATTAAGTCAATCTGCTCATAAATAACTTGGATAGATTTCCACATATTATCAATGGATTGATTGATGTTGGACCACAGAATACCTTTGATTTCTACCAGAGGTTTATCCAGAGAAAGATCCCTTTCTAATGCTCTCACCTTGTTCTCTAATGTTTTAACCTCCCTTGTTTTCTCTCCCACATTCATTTTGGATTTGTCATAGCTTTTTTCTACCTTTGCCAACTGTTCCTTTACCAGTTTTAATTCAGACACTTGTAGCTTTAATTCTTCCATGGCCTTTATCAGTTGTTCTGTGGTCATATTAGTACTGCTACCTGGTGTTGTTGCTGTTGCTATTGCTGATGTTCCTGTAATTATCTCTGTTGTGGATGCTAGAACAGTGGGTTACAAGTGTGGAGGGGGCAGTAGTGACTGCAAGGATTGTTACAGGAGGCTAGGAGGTCGACTCTCCCTACCTTTACTTTAGAGTTTTCTCCAGTGCCTACTCTGTATCAGTTAATCTTTCAATGAGCTTCATGAGCAAATCCATCATGTCCTCTTCTGACTTCTGTTGTAAAATTTCTGTTGTCTGTCGATGCATGGAAGGAGGCAGTTTCAGCTGTTTCCTTAAAGCAGTAATGTCCTCTTCTTGCTTCTTCATTAATGCCTTTAAGCCTTTAGCATCTTTGGGATCATGTCCCAGTTCAATGATAATATCCTCCAAAGATTTTATCCTGTTGTCCTTAGCGAGAGAAGAAACTTTCTCTAAATGCAATTGAGCAGAGTTATTGTCCAAGGAGTTTTGTAATTTATGAGCCAACATTGCTTTTTTAGCCAATGTGGAGTAGACCATCTCTCCAGTCTGTTTATGCAGCTCAATCTGGTCCATCGAATGAATGTCCTTGGCTAGGATCTCCAAATTTCTCGTGATGTAATCAGTTGCTGATTGTGGTTGTTGCGCTTTGGGATTAAAATAGCTCATGATCATTTTGCACTCTTTACTGACATTAATCTCTGTTGATTAGTGGGGATCATTTTAAGATACTGATTGTAAATTTGAAGCCTTAGTGGGACATTCCTGGACTTTATCTCTGTAAATGTCCTTTTGATGTCTCAGGCTTGCTTACTTTGTGGCCTAGTGGATGAAACTTCCACACTGTGTTGCCTTTCTAGCTCTTGCCTATGTGAGCTACTTGATGTTTCTACCACTGGGCAAGTCTGCTGGCTAACCAATCTATCACCTGTTGGACTCTCAGTGGTTTCTTCAATGATTTCATCTGGAGAATAGAGGATTCAATCTTTGCCTCTTTGCACCCGGTTGCTATGCAGGTTCACTGATAGGCGTGGTGTCTTCCCTGTCTCTTTTCTTGCTTCTTTCCTCATTTAGAGGAGTCTGTAATGCAGGAACTCCTGCTGCTTCAGTTTGGGTTGGAGGAATTTGGCCCTGACTCGGTTCTTTTGACATTGCTAGCTGGTCTGTTATTATAGGGTGCTCTGTGGTATCTACCTCTTTGCCCTTTGAAGTCCCTGTGACTGTTGTGCTGGTTTTTTGTGCAGGCTGCTGAGAAGTTCCAGCAAAGGATGTACCAACTCCTGTTTGTTGAGGCAATTTGAAAGATACATGTCCAAAATATTCCAGGTCAAGGATTTTTTCAAGATCTTTCATAGCTTTTTCCATGTTTTCTTGCTCACTAATTTCTTCTATTAATGTCCCTTCTACCCACTCTTCTTGATTTGCATATTGTTCAATTTCTGAGATCCTATGATGTACATACACTGATAACCTGTTCCTTACTTTTCTGTCACTTATAAAACTATTTGGGTCATATGACACCCATCGAAAATTCTTCTCCAGTCTAAGGTGCTCTTCTAATATCTTCTCAGCATCTTTCCATGCATCCCTAGAATTGATGACATATGGGCCTAACTCGTTTTTTTATTCTCAGCTGGGATTTCTTCTTTGCATTACAAAAATTATCTAAATCTACCTTTATGATCTGTCTGAAATATTCTAATGCAAATAGTCTCATGGGCACATATTTGGGCAGCTTGAAAGGGCACAGTTCACAGCCATATATTCTAATTTCAGTGTGATTATGGTATAGGTATAAGTCACCTATTCTGTACTGCTTGGAGAGCTGGAGAATCCTTTTCATGTCACCGGAGATCCTAGGAGGGGGCTCCTATCAGTAGAGTGGAGGCTTTAAGTACAAACAAGTCAATGAATTCATTATAGGTATAAGCGCACTCATAGGTATTATGGAAGATTGAGGTCCAAAAGATGACAGACCTTCGATTTCCCTTTGAGTCCAACCTCTTGACGGGGAAAGAAAAGCTGTCTGGATGATAATACAACAAAAGGTGGTATATGAAAGATGTATACTTGAAGACTCCTTCTCTCTCCAGGTTCAAGAATTGGTCATGGATTTTATTAGCAATGAAAGTGGCATAGTCATATTTGATAATAGGGGGCTGTCCTGAGGTAAACATTGACGGTAGAACTAAGGTGATCTCATCAACATACTCACTGGTATTGAATCCCAAGATCAGGGATATCATGTCAACAATAAGTCTACCCGTTTCAGTGAAAAAGACTTGCAGATAGGGAGGTGGGCCTGTAGGTTGATGCTCTGGTAACATGAATGTATGAGAAATACAGGTTATCTCTGAGCTGGACAATTGAGAAGATTTTTCAAGTAGATACCCCATGGAAAGGGGAGCAAGGGGCTCAGTGGAATGGAAGTGTATCATTTCATTAATAGACTCAGCAGTTATATGGAAAAGCATAGTTTGGGATGGGGACATGATTTCTCTGTGGATAGGGTCATAATTGGCACAATACTGATGAATAATGTCTAGAAAAACATGAACTGAGGGAATGAAGTACATAGGAAGGTTAGATTCCCATAACCCGAAAAAATCAGAATTGTTTCGATAGCTATCCTTGATTTGGAAAAAAGCTTGAAGATGGTTCATGTTACCAGACAAATCTTTTATTTGGAAATATTTGTCAGCCAAAGATAAATAATCCAAGTCTTTATGAGGTGCATTCATAGGTGCAACGTTCAGGGCTGCAGGAGCTTCCATTTCTGGTTCTTGTGTTTTCAAACTGGAGGTCGTGCTTCTGTGGAAAAAGTGGCAAAACAGCAGTTCTGGGTGTATTTCTATGAGAGCTACAGACTGATTTTACTTGAATTTGGCCCTTTTGCGTAAATTTCACAGAGGAAAAAATGAAATTACCGTTTCGGGAAGTGAACTGGGGTAAATACCTGTTTTTAGAAGCGAACCGTGTAATTTGCGGGTTGCACGATGAGCTGCAGAGCATGATGCTGGAGTTTGTTGGCTGGTGACAGCCTCGATGTGATTTGCATGCAGCACAGTAGTAGAAAATGTGGGTGAAAATGACATTTTCTTTACTATTTAACAAAATTTAAATTGTCGGGGAATTTTTTGCATTTATTGGTTGGATGATGTCACAGTGATGTGACATTTTGTCATGACGCGGAGGGTGGTAAGCGGTTTCCCCCCACACCACTTTTGGGGTCGGATGGTTTCAAATGGAGGGCAAGCGATCATAGCGGGAGCACGACATGAGTCCACGGTACGGTAGCAATATAGCCAATTCCCCGGGACTTAACGTGCGGTCGGTGGGGGGGTTTCCAAATGAATAACAACTGTCTGATGCAAGGGAATTGATCAGATGGTGGGCACTCAACGGAGATGGTGAGAGGTTAAGTGCGTGGACCCGATGAATTAAAATGTGTTTTTTAATGGCATCGGGGCAGAATTGATTGGTCTGCGGGTTGAGGTTAGGTTGTTAATTAACGTGGGGTTAATTAATCCCTGTTTTATATATACAGTGATATGGTTATAGTTAACCGGGAGCAAGAATATCTTAACAATCGAGGTTCCTAACATATATACTTAATACGGGGAAGGGAACGATTTACATGGGATTTATACAATAAAGTTAGAGTTAATATGAAAAAATAAATTTTGAAATGACAACGCTAAGTCATATGGCTAACAACTTAGGCCAAAAAATGTGAAGCATAGTATTTATATGAGAAACATGAATACTCTTCTAAGTAAAATGAATTTTTACTTAGGAAATCACCTTGAAATGGAATGAGTGGTTCAAGGATATTAAATAGATCTTAATTCCTTTGGGGGGAATTAGTAAATGATTGGGAAAAGTATTAAGGGGAGTTAGTCATGAAACCTTGCCTCGCTTGAGCTACTTCCAATATAATGTCTACCTGGTACTTGTGATTGAAGTGAAAGTTAATACATGTGGAAACAAAATCTATGACAAGTAACATTTCTGCAACACCATTGTACTTACCCTGCCTACTTGCCTAGCATTTTTCCTTCTTTATTTGGGTGCTTTTAGACTGGCAAACCCTCATATTCTCCTTTTTCTTTTCATGGTAATCCTACCTAAATATGTACTTATCACATCCAACGGCTCAGATTTAACTGTTGAGCTCCTTTTCTTCTCAACCTACCTACTTATCTTCCAAGATTGAACTTTTTCGACAGATTTTATTCTCTATCTCTAAAACAAGTAAATTCAAACATGAACTAGCCAAGATTAAGCTGTTTGGCCATTCATAAATTGTGGCATGAGTTAACAAACTGCACACTATCAGATTATTACTAAAATAAAATAGTAGTGGCATTTTGGACTTTCACACTTTCCTGGTCTATTTTGATTTTGGGGTTCATTTCTTTCAATTTTTTGACCATTTCATTCTTTTTTCCCTTTGATTTCTCTTTTAGGGTATACCCTCTTTACATTTTTTAAATTTTTTGTTTTTTCGAGAATATGGAAAACCTTTGCACCCAGAAAAAAAGGTATGAACATATTACAAAGCCCATCAATGCCAATCATGAAATATGACACCTATTAGTAACACCAGGGTTACTAGGGAAGCTATAAAATTATGACTGTGGTGGCTGGGAGTTCAGGATCCTACGCACAAGAAAGAGAGTCAAGGAGAAAATAGTGCTAGAGACTTTGTAGCTATCCTAAAGGTGGTAGGTGGGCTCAAATCCTACATCGAACCTTTTCCATTGGGAACTGCTCTGAAAGAGATTTTCAAATATGTGTGGAAGTCTGAAGATGGCTTCCTGGATCAAAACTTATAGTTTTCCAAAGTCAGGGTGTTGAAGTCCTAAGCAAGTCATATCAGAGCATCAGAGTAGGCTATATCGGAGGTCTGAGCACATCAACCACGGCCAGCTATATCAGAGATTGGAATATAGGAACCTCTGAGGTTAGAGCATATCAAGATATCAGAATGTAGAGGTCATCAGAACATGACAGGTTAAAGCATATAGGATATTGGGACCTTGGAGATTGAAATATCAGAGCATTAGAGGAGATGATATCATAGGCTATGATATAAGGATATCAGAAGAAGGAGGTTATCAGAATATCTGAAGGTTCGGTCCATCAGAACTTTAGAACTTCCAAACACTTGAAGTTATGATATCTAAGGATGTCGATATGGTTAAAAATATTTAAAATACAAGGGATGATTACTAGAGTTAACAAAGGATTGTGTTGCAAAATCAAAAGTTAATCGAGACTCCTTCACTCTCCTCTGGTAGGACACGTGGTGGCATGATATTAACTCTGAGAAGATGCAGTGGCAACTAACATCAACAGGTCATGGAAGTATGACAAGACATGTGACATGCCAATTCAACATTATTGGGTCATCTAGTGGGACAAATCTGGGTGGCACATGTCATCACTTAGAGGTCACCATGTGGAGTAATGACGTCATCTCAGAGGTCAGCATATCAAAAGATGAAAAGCTCGTAAATCATGTGCAAATGGATTGTAGAAAATCTAAGATGGAAGGGGCTTCTGATATTTACAAGAACATGGTCATGTGGAGATCCAAAGAACCAAGGGTGCAGAGAGGTTAACAAAGGAAGATTGGCCCCCTATAGGAATAGAAGGCCTTAGCACTAAAAAGCTAAGATTTTGGTTACAACACCCAGTACCACGTAGGAAAAATAGAAAAGGAGCTCGGAACCTCGCGACCTAGTAACATCATTTTAATAAAATTTATGAGGTATGGTGGATCTCATATTGCATCACCCAAGGTCTATACTACTGGTCACAACTCTTGGTCCTATGGAGGATTAATGCTAAGGGGCTAAGAAGAAGGAGCTAAAGGCCAATCGAAAGATCGTGATTTCATAAGGTCTGTTAATATGCGTTACAATATGTTATGCCTCTGATATGGCAGTACAAAGGTGTATGGATGATGGTTGAGCCAGCAGTAAGGACCATGATCATTTTGAGGAGTTGTTCTCAAGAGTAATGGTGACTATCAAATATCGTTGGGTCAAGGAATCAAGGACCATGATTTTCAAAAAAGAGTGTTGGGTCTACCTTGAGGTGAGACAACCCATCTGTGTGCTTTGATGGATGCCTTAGTGATTTGAATGGATGAATGGGTTCGAAGCAAAGGAACAAATGCAAATCAACAGAGTTGGTTCATGGAGTTAGATGGATCTGCAAAAATATCTAAGACAAGGAAACAAGGACAACGGTCCATAGAGAATCCATGATGAAGTAAAACTAAGCTGTGTGAAATTATGAATAAGTATGGAAAGCCTCAGTGAAAGGAGATTTGTTCATACAAAGGATTGCGCCTGGTTGGTGTGTGCAGGTGGATTGACAATTAATTCTTAGTATGGAGAAACAGTTAATTTCCCATTCTCATGTTTAATGCAGTGGCAAAGACCAAAGCATATGCAACAGAAGAATGGAAGAGCCATGTCGAGGTACACTTCAGGCAGTTTGAATGACATAGATGATGTTCAAGAGATGCAAAATTGTGAAGTGTGCAACAAAGGAACAAAGCAACAGAGCCTATTTGAGCAATTTGGGGGGAAAGAAACATGGTTGCTAGTGAGTTAAGTGGAAAAGATCGGTGTGTTTATGCACGTTGCTATGTGAGGCTACGTGCACCTTCTCTACATAGAAAGGATGAGTGTGCCTATGCCGAGGTAAGAGATCCCGAGAGAAACTACATTGTTGTGTGAGAAAGGCGGGAGGTACTTGTTTAGAGAAAGAAGGCCGAGAGCTAAGTGTGTGTTGCACAAAGAAGGTCGAGCAATCTAGGGCTACGGTGTGTAAGGATGAAACAACCTAAGGAATAGAAGGTCGAGATATAAGTGTCTGCTGATAGACAGCAGAAAACAAAGTGCTGCAAGGGCTAAGATGAGTGAATGTTGTTGATAAGAACAATGAGTTGTTGAAGAGAAAGCAGAGTGCAGATGTGTGGGCCAAGGGTTGTGAAGAACAAAGCTGATATTAGGTAGATTGGTTGCCAATTACAAAGACCATTTTGTTCCTATTTGAGTGTGGATTGGAGCCTAAATATAGGAAATTGGTGCTTCCATCTCTAGTGGGTGCTTGAGAAGGCTTGGGGGTTGGTGCCTCATGCAAGTTGGTGCTTGCATAAATCCAAGGAGCTGCAAGTTGGTTCTTGTAACAAATCCTTGAAGTCAGTGCTTGACGTGGTGCTTCTAGTAAGCTAGAGAACTTGGTGCTTCTTGCTAGTGGGTACTATAAGAAAATCAAAGGGAGTTAGTGCTTCCTGTGAGTGGTGGCTCACAAAACAGATTGATGTAATAGAGTAGGTGCTCTTATTTTATATCGATAACAATAACAAGATTTGGTGATTTTTTCCCAAAAGGGTTTCCACGTAAAACCCCGTGTCTCACGTGTATCATTCTCATGGTGTGTGGTTGTATGATTATCTTATATTGTTTTCATATTATATGTTGCTGCTGATTATATGGATGGTTGCCAAGTTTGAATAAGAAAAGTAAATTGGCATAAAGAGTTTGAAAATTAGCCTTAATACTGATTCACACCCTCTTATTATTAACATTATTTTGAACAATTGGTATCAGAGCCATGTTCCTTTAGTAATAGCTTAATCTCTAGAAGGTAGATCAAAGGGAAACAATGGCTAATTGAATTTAGCTAATAGTAGAAGGAGTTCCATTTTTAAATGGACTAAACTATGAGCTCTGGAAGGTTAGAATGGTAGCCTATTTAATGGCCTTGGATGTTGATATATGGCTCTCTGTATTGAATGGAGAGAAGAGTGAGTAGAATGAAGAATCCTGGAAGATTATGATGAAAGGGGCATGGCTTAGCTGCATGACTCACAATGCCTCATTAATATTATCAAGAATATTATCATGATTAACATTGCAGTTTGTCCAACAATTCCTTTGCTGACTCACAAACTGCAATGTTTTCATGAAGGAGATAACCATATGGCTCAGTATAAGTACGAAGAAACTTGTTTCTATAGAAATGAATTAGAACATGAAGAATTTGATTCTCATCATACTCATGTTAATGATGAAGAGGTCTCGGAAGGGAGATCATGTTGCTTAGAAGGTAATCTATTGTTATGCGATACATACTAAGGCATTGTAAGTCAGCAAATGAAGTCTTAGACAAACTGCAATGTTTTTATGAAGGAGATAACCATGTGGCTTAATACAAGGATGAAGAGCCTTGTTTCCATAGAAATGAATTAGAACATGTAGAAGTTGATGCTCATCACACTCATGTTGATGACGAAGAGGTCTCGGAAGGGAGATCATGTTGCTTAGAAGGTAAGTTATTGATATGCGATACACACAAAGAGATAGGTCATTCATTATCTATATTTTCATGTGAATAATTTGAAGATAGAGATAACTATCCATATATTAGTTGTAATGAGGGTAGACCCACCTTAATAGTAATAGAAAATGAGGGATACTCTCAAGGAGAAGAGAGTATATCCTATGAATACAATAAGGGTATAAATGAAAGTGATGAAGATGGAATACCCCTTAGACTTGTAGAAGAATCCATTGACACAGAGAAGATTCTAGATCTCTATGGTGACTCAGCTAGCACCTATGATAGTGAAGAAAAGGATCTAGATGAAAGGATATTTGTTATAAAAAGGTTGATCTCTGCTCTGAAGGAGATCAAGGATGTATCAGAGGAAAATCTCAAGCAAGAGGAGTATTTGAAAATTTATGAACTTGAGAATGAAAAGTTGAGGAAAACAATAGTAAATATTAATTCTCAACAAGAGGAGGCTAGGATGTTGAACGAAATGTTTACCAATCAACTAAGTGAGAAGGAAGCTTACTGTGAGAGACTACAAAATGAAGTAGTCTTATTGAGACATGACTTAGAAAAGTCAAATAAAGAGTTGTCTCAATATCAAAAGATTGAGGAGAGAAATAAAGTCTTGGATGAGATGCTTGGAAAGAAAATATCCCCTCTCATCAACGTTGGTTTTGGTTTCAAGGAAAAACCTAGCTACAAGATTGTGAAGGCTGAAGGGTCAACTATCCAAGTAAAGGTAGTTGAAGGTTCCAACAAAAACATAGAAAGAGAGGTTGTTGGAAAACAACATCAACAAGTAGTGTAGAAAAAGAGAGCTAGTCAATTGCAAGAAAGACTGCAAGGAAACAATGCAAGTTGTCATGGAAGGAACATCAATAATCAACATAAGTCCTTTCCTCCTCAAGGAAAAAGCCTTCAAAGAAAAGTAACCTCTATCATCAGAAGCCTTCTTTTGGATATTGTCTTTATTGCAATAACTTTGGATATAAATCCATAGACTGTAGATGGCATGAAAGAAAGAAATATGTGTTGGGAAGCAACAACCCAATGATGAAAATAGATGGTAGGAGAAGGCATGTTGGCCGTGATAGGAGTTTTGACAAAAGAATTGTCAAGACAAGTAACTCCTTTGTCCCATTATTAAGCCATATTAAAAGCTACAACTATGACAATTTTGGGCACAAGAGATCCAGTTACATAAATGAGAAGAAATGGCATGCTCCTCAACATACACATGCAAATGTAGAAACTCGAGATTTGAAGACAAAAAGGATAAAAAGAGAAAATGAATAAAAGTTTGTCTTCGATGCTGAACATAAAAAGAGAAAGATGGAAAGAGGTAGGAGAAATTGAAAGAATGATCCTCCTACTCCTGTAGCAGACCCCCTTGTAAGGAATAGAAGTGACAAGATAATTGGGTGAAGAAAGAGGAGTTGAAAGAGAAGGTTCCTCTATTCATGTGCAGCCAAGAGAAAGCACAAACATGGGCAAAGAAGAATATAGAGAGTAATGATTTTGTTAACTAAACCATTGAAGATATGGAGGATGAAAAAGGATGATCTTCCCAGGGGGAGTAGATTATCTGTTTCTCTTTAATGAAGGAAGAGAATGCCCTCAAGGGAGGCCTAGTAAGTCATATGTAGGAAGCAAAAATAATGAAAATAAAGGTGCATCTGATTGATGAAGGTATGGTCATGTTGTCTTGCTGCTTACAATAATTAATTGGTTTATTTTGAATATATCAACACTGAAAAGTAAAGAGTGTAGCCAACATGAGTTCAAGGAGAGTAAACAACATTATATTATGTTGTGGGAAGAAGAATATGGGCTGTAGCAAAAGAGTAGATTGAAAATAAGCTCACAGTCAAGTCAAGTCCACAAGATCAAACCCCGCAGAGGAAAGAAAGTAGCTGCAGGATATGAGAGAATATTGGCTTAGGGGGAGTTGCTTTAGTCAGAAGTAGTAGGAAACAATTGTCAACCTTAGAAAGGAAGATTGTTGAGAAAATGAAAGGTTTTCATCTTGGGTGAAATACTCTTATTTCATTTAATTTGTGAGTTTGATTATGCTTAGTGGTCTTTTGTTCATGAAACACAATTCGTGTAATCTTTTCATGTCCCTTCACACTCAATTGGTATCGCTATGTCAATTGGTAGAGTTTGGTTGAAGCGAAGAAACCTTTTGTGCATTTTGGATTTTTTTTTAGAAAGAAGTATTGGAGTTTTCCTAGTAGTATATCCTATTTGTATCATTTCTTTTGGTGAAATTGGTATTATTTGATAAGTGTTCCCTATTGTAGAAGTATGATCTCAACGGGAGAAGTGGAGATGCTCAAATGAAGTAAGCACAGTCTTGGAAGAAGCAACAATAGTGAAGTGCGAGCCGGAATGCATCATCATTAATTGGTATTTAGCAACAATAATACCATGAGTAGTTTAATTGGTATCAATTTCTTTTAATTGGTACATAATACACATTAGTGGAAAGAATACTCAACTAGTAGCCATAAAGTGTCCAAAAAAGGAGGCAGAGGCTATATATGTTCATGGGAAGTGTATCACATATGCCCAGTTTATGGAGTAGCAAAAACAATGAGTCCTGGAAGAGATGTCTACAAAGCAGAATGTGCTTCAACAGTTACATTGTCGATCATTTACGTGTAGGAAACTAATACACATAAAATAAACTCAATAAAATAAACATTCATAAATATAGAAAACTAGACATGGCGGAAAAGGCACGAGAGCCTCACAACATTCCTCACATTCTCATTATTAAAATAATGTTTATGATACATATAAATAGATGAGGAAATTTGTCTCAAGATAGTATTTCTATCTTGGACACTATTGTTGAGAAAATATCTCAACAACACACTAATCTAGGAGCCTAACTAGTTGGAAAGAATCTCTCAACCAACTAAGCCTAAATAGATTCCTAACCATGAGGAAAAAACTCTATCTAGAAAGGTAGGATTAAATCCTAACTTTCATGATTTTAATTAATTTAATTATTTGAACTTAGCATTATTTTTAATGTGAGAGTGAGGCTAATTCCACCCCCCCCCCCCCACACATGATAAGTCCAAATTAATAACCTGTCACCATCTCCAAGTCCTCATGCTGAAATTAAAAGTGTTGATCCTCAAAACACATTCACCTGAAAAATTGCCAAAGCTGGATGCCGAAAAAACTCAAATCTGAAGAGAACATGAATCTACTGCATGTCTGATTCATCTCTGAATGTCGCTTGACAACTTCATTACATGCCAAGCTACAAAAGGATCCATCTGTCCTTTGCTTGCAATCAGCATCCTTGGTCCACTGACAAAATATGATGAATGCCCACTAGCGTATTTGCTGATGATGATCGCCCACTGGCTGAAAAACAACTCATCGTTGCTTTTGTTGTGTTTGAAAATTGCTCACTATTGACTTTGTTTTTGATCACCCATTGGTGAATTTATTGATGTTGAAAACTACTCACTGTAGCTTTTGTTGTTGATGCCCACTGGCTGATTTGAAGATTCCCACTAGCTACTTCGTTGATGTTGTCAAGGCTTCTAGTCTGAAAACCACTATCAATTTCATTGACATTTTCGTCCCTTTGTCAACTGAAAGGAGAAACAATCTTCTTCAAATTATTGTTGAACTCCTCCACTTTAAGTGTAGGAGTGTTGCACTGGTGTACTCCCCCACTCAACTGCACGAGAGTACCATCTTCATTTTTACTGTTGGTTGCATTATGTGTGAGTGAATTCGAATGTAAAACTTATACAATCTTTTGAACATGGATGACCATTCCCAGCGATCAATCCATGTAAATTTGATCTTCAAACTTCTTGATTGTTGTTGTTTGTTGCATTGTGCTGATGAATGATTTGACTTGCCACAATGGTGACAAGGATGGAGATCAAAACACTGATCTTCCAGATGACCGATTCTTTCACAATGAAGGCAGTTTGGTTTGACTGCAACTTCAGTTTACTCACATGTCTATTTGTCTACAACTTTCTCATGGATTGTTGATGTTATTTGATTAAGAAATCCTGCATTGATGAACTTTATCGACTTAGAATAATCGGGGATATGCAAGTTGTTTTCATCTTTTTCATATCCTAATCCTCGTCGATTTTTTTTTTTATTTTGAATTTCTTCCCATGGCTTGATGATTGGCTTGGAATAAAATTGAATTGGATTAGTGACGACTTCGACACTTGAAGTTGGTGACTTGGAATCAACATCTTTATCTTCATTTGTGTGGTTCAAATACTTGGAAACATCACTCTTCTGTTGCAACTCATCTCTTTGAAGTTGTGACTCCAGTTGAAGGAACTCAATTGTTTCATGTGCTTGTTGTAGATTCATTGAAATATCAACAAGAGTTGCTTTGTTGATTTGTACCATGTCTTCAATAGTTGAGAGGATCAAACTGTTAAGAATCTTTAACTAAAAAGATGCTTTTTTTCCATGTGAACTTGTTGGAACTTATGCTCGCTTGCTTTTGATACTTGCAGGATTTTTAGAACTCGCTCGGTTGATGTTTAATTGATTGTTGCACGCTCAATTGAAATTGTTTTAACAATTGATTGTTTGAACTCACACTTGCTTGCTTTCATGCTCGTTTGATGCTTGCTTCAACTAGTATGTAGTCTTGTCAGCTTGATTGTTTGCACTTTCTTGAACTCACTCACTTGATTGATAATAAAAAAATGGTGCCGAATACTATCAAAAATTCACCCAAGAGAAAATATTTCAATGATTTGAATGACTCAATTAAAAACAATGTATGCACTTGGTTTAATTGTTTCTCTATCAATTCAAAGTGTGGGTGTCGGTTTCAGTCAAGAATGCACCCTTACAATTCAACTAAATTTGACTTTGATTACAATTCAACTTACAAATTATGATTTGCAAGTTACAGTTTTATATTGAGCTTATTAAAGAAATGGTGCAAGTGCAATTTCCAAAAAAAAATTGTTGAATGGCTCCAAAAATTGTTGATGTATATGGCATCTTGATTGGATGTTGATGTAGAAATGTCTTTGACAACTTGATTACGTATTGGTGCTTCTTGATTGCTTGTAGTTTTCTTGATTACATAAGCTTGAATGGAATTGATTATGTGCATACAAGTCACTAATTTGTTGTGTGCTACATTTGTACCATATTAGAAAGATACCACATGAAGGTTAGTGTCAAAACTAGACACAAACAAAACAATATCAAGAATCATGCGCCATCACAAACATACACATGGTGTACCTAAGATCCCCTTATTCAATTTCAGGCAGATCTAGGACACAATCACCACCAAATATGTGTTTTTTTTTAATTTAAATATGGGAGTACATCAACCTTCACCTTCTCAAACAATGAGAATGTCACACTTGCAAACTTTTATCTTCAAAAAACTGCTTGCACTAGCTTAATCGCTCTCAAAGTAAAAGATTACATTGGAGTGCAACAATGAATTTCTCTAAAAAATTCACTTATGACTTCAAATATGACTAAATGAAGTTCACCTTACCATTCCAAAAACAAATTACAAACTTCTCCCTCTATGACTCCCCCAAAAAAATATTTGATCCACTCCAAAAATCACCCAAAATAAAAAAATACACCTTATCTTCATGGACTTTTTAATTCCCTTTTTAAACTTTCCTTAAAAGACCTTTATGACATCACATAAAAAAGGAATAATGATTTATGAAGTTTTAAAAAGGTGTAGAAATCCTTGATTAAAAAATTAGTTGAAGACTCCATGTAAATGTTGGTTTCCCTTTTTTTTTTATGTTGGTTCATTCAAGCACTATGCTTGGTGCAGCTCCATGCTTGATTGATGGAACACCACTACGAAGTTCGACGGATTTTGTACAGGTGGAATATCGGCAGAGTCGTTAGTAGGTATCCAACCTATGAGGATATCCATGCCCGACGCGCTTATGTCTGGCTTGAGGACACTTTGAGTGAATAATCACCTCTCGATAAGAATTCAACAATGACTGGTGTGGGCGTTCACTATTAGATGCCTTTTTCCCATCTCAAAACCTCCTTCATCCACTCCCATTACCCTCTCTATTTATTTTCCACCCAAAATCTGCTTCTTCTGACACCAGATCCTATAAATATCATGGAAAAGAGAATGAGTAGTATCGAGACACGCTATGCATATCTTCAAAAAGCTATGTCTCAGCCAACAGTGATGGTAGAGGAGTTTACGAGGATAAATAAGGAACTCAGTAAGTTGGAGGATTACATGCCTTGTATCAAAGAATTGAGAGCCAAACAGAAGGAAATTGATGGTTTGAAAATATTGGTGAATGACTCTTGAACTTTACTCTCGCAACTTAGCTTCCGGAGGACTCTATGCAGCACTTGTCCATTAGGAAAGTTCCAGAGAAATCTTAGGCAGATCCTATTTCCAGAATTGGGTTGTCCTATTTTGTTCTAGCATAGACAACATTGCAGCTTTTGAAGTCGACATTCTTCTTTATGGGTAAGAGAATGAAGCATCCCGGGTGAAAGATGGCTGAATAAGGCCAGAAAAAGGTGAAAAAGTTGTTGGAAATGGATCTAGAAGCTGCTGATGATAGTTACACAGCACTCTCAGAGCCAGTTGAAGTTGTTGATATTGATTATGATGAGCATTGTTCAACTAAAGCTAAGAGGCCAATTAAAAGTAGGCCAAACAAGCCAAGGGTTGGCAATGGACCATTGAATGCAAGAATTGGAATAGTTCGTATGGTGTTAGTATCAGAAACAGAGGATTCAGATTTCCTTACTGATGAGCAACCAATTGGGGATGAGAACCTCGATGTCTCAAATGATCATGAGGCCTGGAAGAAAATGAAAAAACCCTCAGGAAATCCAAACATCATAGATAAATATTCAAAATGGAAAGCATAGAAGGCGAAAAACAAATAGTTGACCACATCCAGAGTTATTAATGCCAATACTTCCTCTCGAAGAAATTGCAGCTGAAATCCATTCTCCAATCTCCAAGATCGAAAACTGACAAGCTAACCAATTCTCTCAACCTCGCTCCAATACCACATGTAGGAAATTAACACACATAAAATAAACTCAATAAAATAAACACTCAAAATATATAGAAAAACAGACATGGCAGAAAAGACATGAGAGCCTCAGAATATTCCTCACATTCTCATTATTAAAATAATGTTTATGATACATATAAATACATGAGGAAATTGATCTCAAGATAGTATGTCTATCTTGGACACTATTGTTGAGAAAATATCTCAACAACACATTAATCTAGGAGCCTAACTAGTTGGAGAGATTCTGTCAACCAACTAAGCCTAAACTTACTCCTAACCATGAGGATCTAACTCAATCTAGAAAGGTAGGATTAAATCCTAACTTTCATGATTTTAATTAATTTAATTATTTGGACTTAGAATTGTTTTTAATGTGAGAGTGAGGCTAACATTACAACCAATGATTACATGGGGGAGAAGAAGAAACTTGTAGCCCTTTTCCATTGATGTCAAAGGGGGAGAAAATTATTGGAGGAGCTTTGATATCCCATTCAAAGGAGAGAAAGCCATTGGTGGCTCATGCGATAAGATATGTGGAAGAAATATGAGTTTTGGCCATCAATGCCAAAGGGGGAAATTTTTGGACAATTGGCATTGTATAGATGGCCAGTGGCCTAGTCAAGATATATGTAAGTGTGTTGGCATTGATGTCAACATTCATGCTTGAGAAATGCGTTGGGTAGTTTGCATTGCCTAACTGTTGGTAGGGGTGTTGGTATTGATTTCAACCAGACTAGGATGGATACATTTCGTAGCAGATGTTGGTAGTGGTGGCCCAAGAGGAATCCCACGTTTAATGAAGTACTATGTAGAGAATCATCATAGTATCAGGCTTATTCGAAAAGCCATAAAATGATGACTATTGTGTTGGTTAGGATGGAATCCCATGGTAGTTGCAGACTTCATATAGAGAATCATCATAGTAGCATTCTTAATATAGAAGCCTTAAAATGATGACTATGGTGGTTCAGAATTTAGGATTCTAGGCAGAAGAAATAGACTCAAGGAGAAAAGAGTGGCAGGGAGTTTTCGGCCATCCTAAGGGTAGAAGGTGGGTTTAAATCCTACATTGGAACTTATCCATTGGGAAGTACTCTAAAATATATTTCCAACAATGTGTGGAAGTCTGAAAATGGCCTCCTCGATCAAAAGTTATGGTCTACTAAAGTCAGGGTCTTGAAGTCCTAAGTAGGCCATATCAGAGCATTGAAGGAGACTATATTGAAGGTTTGAGCACACTGGAACCCGATATCAAAGCCCCAGATTAAGCTATATTAGAGAGGAATTTCAGAACCTCAGAGGTTAGAGCATATCGACATATCAGAACCTAGAGTTCATTGGTGTTAGGGTCCTATAATTCATAGGATCAAATGATGATTGACTATTATCTTTCAGTTGATATAACTTGTAAATAATATTGTATTCTACAAATGATTTTAAAAAAACGATGATGAAAAAGATAATATATAAAAAAATGTATATGAGAAAAGAAAAATAGCATAAAAAAGGAAAAAAGAAAAGAATGGAAAGAACCCCAAAAAAGAAAATATGTATGAAAGTGAGCAAGTCTAAATGCCACTAAAAAACAAAAATGCATCAAAGATACTTTAGAAAATTTTCAAATAAATTGTGCATCTTGTTTAAATGCCACATAGAAATAGATTTCCTAAGTTTCATCATACTGGTTAATCATGGTTAAACTGAGTTAAATAAGGTTGTTTAGGTTAATGAATAAATAAACCATCTAGTTTAATCTTGGTTGAAATTAATTAGGAAGATTAGAGAAAGATTAACCAAAGTGTTTAAGCTTGGTTAAATTTGATAAATAAACAATAGAATAGAAGTTCCACAATCTTAGGAAAAAATTAAAATGGGCTTGCTAGATTAAATGTGCCCTTAGCGTAAATTAAGTGTGTCTTAGAATAATTAATCTTGCTTATAATAAATCAATCATGTCATTTAAACACGATTAACAATTTTTAAATTATACCAGTGCTAAAGTTTTGATTTATGATAAAGTCGAAAGAGGACAAATTTTATTTTTTTGGCTTGTGGTATATTGGGTGCATAATCCAACCACCATGATCTACCTTGCTCGGATCAACGATGGGGGACCGATTTTGGACCCCCCAGTCCATTCTATCATTATTAGTGGGGGGGTTTGAAAAAAAATTCACTTCCCCAGGCCCCACGCTACATGGAAGGCACTCAACATTTCACACTCCCTCTCACTCAAAACCTCTTACCACCTACTCCACCTCCGAAAACTACTCCATCTCCCGCCAACTTTATAAGCACTCGTCACGTCACTGCCTCTTGCCATGTCTCTGCTCCCCATCCACTCTTATCATACCACAGATCATCCCCACTCCCACATACCATTTCCTTTCCCTTATGCCACATGTATTGTCGTATTTTGATGCCTATCATTTTTTCGTTACACCCTATCCGTTATACAATAACCATTGTCTCTCGAACGTGCATTAGTTCACAACAGACCTACTCCATAATAGTCAAACATAACAGGGATTTTCAGTTGCCTACGAAAAACCTCCTAGTTGTTCAGTCTAGCCCCCTTCTCGCTTCCTGCTTAGTTCAAAGAACAACTACAGTGGTTTAAAACCCCATTTCCCCCACTGAATTTCTCTGTCACTCACTGTAGATTCCGAATAGCTCTTTCCTGGCTAGATATTTGTTACAACAAGTGAACTATTTAGCAAGGAACCAAATTTTCCCAGCTAAATACCACTGGCTCTTCACCTCTTTTCCTAACAATTTTAAAAAATTACACCTAAGGGAAAGTCGAAACCAACTAGTGAAAACCCATGACCCCTCCTGCAAATGACCTAGACCACTTGAACTTGGTTGAATAGTAATATAAAATCACATAGACCAATTATGAGTTTGACTTCTTTGAACTGCACGATTGGCTCAAGCAAGCCTTTCTAGACCGGAGTGATGAAATTAACCTTTTGAAATCCCTCTTGATGCAATTCATGTTTCCCTAGACTCACCCTTTCCCAAATTTTGTTTCATGGTGTCAAGCCAGGTATCTCCCTAGCCAAAGAGCCATTGTGGCCCAAAATGGAGACATTTTGTTTACTATAACCTCAAATTCAATTAAGCAAATGCTTCAAGTCCCCCATAATGATTATTTGAGCCCTTTCTCTGTAGATTCCCTTATGGAACTCTACCAAAAGCTATCCTTACCTCAAAGAGCCATAATTTTTTATTTTTTCTTATCAGAAGATGCCGAACTTCCAAGGGAAAATCCACCATACCTAGCCTCCATGTTTCCAAAAAAGACTAAGAAAATTGTCTCATTAGTATCTTGTCTCCTAGGGTATCAATGAGATAAATGGGTGGATGAACCTATCCTAGGTTTTTTGTCCATCTTTTCCACAAAATAAAAACCTTTTATAATGTTTAATTTCAGTGAATTGCTTGCAGACAACATCCATGAGCAATTTCTCAAGATTACCGTAGAACGAATGTTTAAACATGCATCAGGTCTAGTTTATATGTTTCTATTTTACCTGGTAGAAAGATTCTCAATTTCTTTGTAAATACTGGATGAACAAGAAAATGCACAATCAGTCATCCAGTGGACCTCCTTAGTGCAGAAAAGTTCAAATAATGTCAGTTTCAGTGACTTCATAGGCCAGTTCATTTATATAATTTCATGCCTTCTTAATAGGAATGTGGAACTTAGAATAGGTTCTGAGATACAGAGAACCTTACACCTCAATGAACAATTTAAAACAGGAGACAAGTACTTGTACCAGTACTACCTAGAAATTAGAGTGAATGGTTGTCAACTACCACCATACAAACTGCAAAAATATATTCCTATGAGAATTTTCTCATTGGAATTTATAAGGAAAATTATCAACATGGATGACTTACACTTTGTTTCATCTAAAAAAAAGGGCACAATTCAAGACCAAGACATAGGTGGGGCGATTCATATGCAACAACATAGAAACAGGTAATGAGGCAGATGCAATTCTCAAACAAATGAACTTCCAATTAAGCTTTACTTTGTCATATGACCCCTTCGGCACCATTTCTAGTTTAAGAGTGGAAAAGAAGACCACTCCTTACACTCACACTCCCAGGCCATAAACTAAATAATTCATGAACCAAGAGCAATGGGTGGAAAACACTCTGCAAGAAGCTGAAGAACATGTTATGTCCACAACCACTTCATAGACTCTAGTTCCTCAAGAGAACCATGACAAAAGGCCAAGAGAATAAAAGTCTCATGCTTTTACAAAATATGGAGCCAAGGAATTCCTAATATATACTAAGAACCAGAAAAGTAATCCAAAACCAGTTTTCATGCGGGATGATGAAGGACATACTACTATACTTTCGATAGGTCGACATGTTTCTACAATACTAAGAAACATTTTTGCAGGTACAAGACAAGAAGATATTTTTCTAGGCTCTCCATCTTCCTCAACATCACAAGATCCTCCAGATTCACTACAGACAACATAGTTGGCTCAAGGCCAAATGAAGCCAAATATTTTTTCTAAGTATAAAGAAATCAATTAGAAAATCGAGATGCTAAATACCAATACAAATGCTTAATTCTAGAAGCAAACTGCTTCTTCCCAGCACAAGCTTCTTTTAGACTTTGATACTGAAAAGGGAAGAATGCAAATGGATTTTCTACAGGCACATGTTTCATTCCCAAAATCACTAGCAGACTCCAAGAAGACAATTCTCTCTTTTGACACTGATCAAATCCATCTGATTGATCAGATGGATATGCACAAATAGACTGGAGACATGTTATTCTCCACATTAACTAATACTGCCATGACAACTTCAAAATTGCAGGCCTCCATCAGCAACATACAAGCACAGTTGAAGCTGGAGAAGGTCTCATCTTTGGAAAAGGATATTATAATTATATCACTAGAGAACTTAGTCATTAAGGTAGGTTATGACCTCAGTGATGTAAAGGAAGTAGAGGCGATTCTAAGAAAAATAATGCAGATATAGAAACTCTAAGGATTAAGTTGAAAGAAGTTGAAGCTACCATCTATAGAGGATCCACAGACTGAGGAAATGGGAGAACTGGAAAAAAAATAGTCATAAATGTTCAAGATAATAATTGAACAGAATGTCCAGATAAGAGAAATGGAGGTCGAACTAGAAAAATTTCTCAAGGAGAAAGAGTAGTCCTCATAGTTGGCGTTAGTTCCATTGACTATAGTACCTATTTTAGTTGTAGGAACAACAAAGGATTCTACATTGACAACAACACCAACACCAACCACAAACGCTTCCACCGAATTGATTAAAGCCATGCAGGATATGTCCATTCAGGGAAAATAAATTGAGAAGTTAAAAGAGCATCTAAAGAATTTCCAGGAACATAAATTGAACATAGAAAACTCCTATGTAGAAGAATTATAAAAATCTCACAAGCTTACTTAGAGAATAGAGTTTTTAGAGAGTGAGCCAGTAATGGCTCAAACTTTAGCACAAACCAAAGAAAACATATGGGTGGATATCAATTAGGCCATAATAGAATTTTGGCCATCAATTCAGATCATCTTTGAACATGAAGAATTGATGCAGAGATAAAAAATAGTTATAGAGGAGTTAAGAGAAATGTTAGGATATAAACCAAGTGAAGCAACAACCTTAATCAAAGTGTTGAATTATAAAACTAAGGAATAAATGGAGGAGCTTCAAATTGCAGATAGAACAAAAACCATATTGGAGATAAAGAAAGTTTTACAGAAGAGGAACCTTATGATACAACTGGAGAATAAGCGTCAGACTCTGGAAATTGTTCTTCATAGGTTTCATACCAAGTTCAGTTTATTGAATCAGAGAAGGGTACCAGGGTTGGTAGAAATGAATGACAGATTGATCAGTTTGAATGACTAGAACCACAAACTATTTACTATTTCCCAATATAAGTCTAAGTTTGCAAGGGAAAAAGGAAGTATTACAAGAAAACCTTTCCTAGAGGCTTTAGAGTTTGATTTGATCATTAAACATGAGCTCAAACACATTTTCATCAACAAGCCTACCTTTGAGAAATATACTAAATTTGATGAAACATATAGAAAGTTAATAAAACTTTGTATCCCTAGTGAAGATCAATGGGATCACATGTGTGAATTACTTGAGTGCAACATGGTCTATCTCATACAACAAAGGAACACCTTTTTGTGACAAGTCATCAACAACCATCCTTGACAATAGTGCTAACATCTCCAACAGTTCAAAATTCCTAAATTTTTGTACTATTTGTGTAAGAAATTTTAGATATTTTAGGACTTTGTCTTGATCATTGACATCAAGATATTTTGTAATTATTTTCTATAAGTACTTCATAATTCAAACTAGTAGAGGTTGATGTTTATGTAAAACAAAAGAACCATTGATGTAAAGTTTTTCCACAAAGTTGCAGTGGACACATTTCAGTAATACAAAAGCTCTTACAAGATCCCTGTGTCAAATTTTTGGTGAAGTGATATTCTCCTTTGTAGTTGTGTTTTTCTTATCTGTAATTTCATGTGTTTTCTAATATATTTTGTTCAAATAAAATTATGAACCTAAATGTGTTTAAGTACACTCAATTCGGTCTTTTGAACAATTTGAATTTTTTCTAATGAAGTTAAGAAATATAATTCCTAATTTCTCTCTACTTAATGGACACTTGATCATTTATTCTTTTTTCATCTAATCAAACATATAATATCCAATAAATCTTCCTACATTGCCCTGTTAGATCTGTTTTTCAATTATGAGATAAATCCAGTCGAAGTAAATTGACTCCACTGCCCAATGGTATCTTGTTACATTATCAACCAAACAATCAAAACAAATCAAACACCCAACTATTAAACCTTCATATCTAGCATAATATCTAATTATAAATGAGGATCCATGATTTGCGACACTGACACTTGCATGGAACACCTGACAACAACGCTTCGACCTCCCTTTCAGATATCATCTAAGACGAAGCATATTCCATAAATATTATGTTTGTAGCTAATCAGGACCATTGACAAATAAAAAAAATAAATGTCAACAACGATACTTCCACCTAAGGGTGAAATAGGGGAGCCTTCGGCTAACAAGAATATGAAACCTATGATATGAGCCTTGCACTAGGTTAATCACTGAGGAACATATTGGTTGTTGAGATAATTAATTTATCATAGACATCTAATTCAACCATACTTAAGTCCATTAGTAAATATTGGTCTCGTCATACGTATTGCAAAATGGAAAATTTTTCCTAATTAGAGGAATCTCATTAAGTAAACAATTATTTGTTCTATCGGTAATAACCCTGTCCTTGTCATTGAATCCTTCTGTGAATTCAGACTGATCATCGATCGAAACTCTTGTACTTTTCTTCTCCTAGGAAGGCATATGATCATTGCAATGAGAGTCCTTGGGATTTTCTGTGTCAACTCCTCCAGATACTACCTTCGATGATGGATTCTTAGGGATTGTCTGTCTTTTCTTTTCCTCTGATGTATGAATTGATCTCCCTATGAGTTTCTGAACTTGTGACCAAAAATTTTGTTGGTCGGTTTGGATAATATTGGCTTCATAAATATACACGACACATATTGTGGGAAATATCACATTCTTGGGCTGGGAATATTTGTTTGATGGTCCTTCATCTTTGGTGCTAGAATAAGACTTAGTTATGAGATGAGAATATTTATTGAAACCTAGCGTGGTAGATTATGATCTAGATATGGGTATGCATTCAGAAATCTTAGACAATTTCATTAGTCTTCCTACGAGTAGGTATCAATTAATCTGTATAGTGCAAGTACGTATTTTAGGGCTTTGATACCTGCTCGTTCAACAAAGGATTTAATTAGAGGGAGTTAATACGTGTTTTCTATAATATGGGATTTTATGAGGTACTAAAATACACAAATATTTCCTCATTGTGATGATATGTTGCACTACTGATATGACATTTTATAGATAACCTAAAGATTAAATATGAAAGATACAAATGATTTCCAACAACGTGAATTCAATTTCCAATTTGAGCATCGTAGATAATGAAACCACATGAACCACGTTGAGTATTAATGGAGCTTTCGAATTTTCGAAAAATCAAGCGGGTGCACCTGTGAAAAAAACCGTTTGATATTAGACAATTGGGTTGTCAAATATCACAGACCCATGTAACATCTGATTAGTAACATGTCCACGAAACGATAGAGGGTGAAATTTAATGACAAGAAACTTAAACAACCAAAAACAATTGACTTTCTTCCGTGAATATCTTCCATGATTTTATGATGATGTAGACTTTATCAAAATAAGAATGGTAGTTACATTGTGGGTTGGTCATGGCCACTAAGTCATGTGTGCCAGGATATGTGGTCCCATGGGGTAGCATGTGGGGAAATTCTCAAGTTATAAATAATATTATCCTAAGAACATTGAATCTTACTACACATATTATTTCACAACCAAGATCGACGATGAGAGAATAGTATGTGCCGCACAAACCGAATAAATGGCTTCATAGTCAATCTCAATAGGACTGAGGGGCATGCAGTCATGAAAAGTGTCAATATTGGATTCATCTTATACTATCCCAGGATCAAATGGAGTAGTAAAAGAAGATATCATGTTGACATGTGCAATTGGATTAGAGTTGTTGAGGGAAGGAGGAGGAAGAGGAGAAAATTTCAAGAGGGAAGAATCCTTAACCAATCCCACCCCAACATTCTAATATGGATGTGGGGTTTCTCCCACAAGAGGGAAACTTCTACTAACTTGAGAATTTATGGCAAATAAAGTGAGTTGATCAGTGGCTACTATACCTCCCTTACGAGGGAGAGAAATAATTATGAAATATGGCAAAACAACAATAGCCATAACATAAACCCATGTACGCCCCAGTAGAAAGTTATAATCTAATGGTCCATCGATAACTTCGACTTCTATTGACATTGTCTTGACACCTAATTCTACTTTAACAAATTCAAATTTACACAAGGCATGAAGCCTCTTCCATCAAAATCCTTTAGAGTAGACAATGATTGATTCAATTGTGGAGAACCAGTTGTCTCCCAGCAAGAGAGTGAAATGATACAGGTTGAAGCCCCTTCATCCATAATGGAATGGTGGATATTCTTACCGCCAATAAATACTTGAATCATGTATGCTAATTGGGCTAGAAGTTGAGGCTTTTGATTCTCACAGTTAGCAACGACAAGGTTGGAATCCAAAGGACCAATACATCCAATTGCAGAAGTCAAAGCCTTCTTCTGGGCTAGACAATTTTGCAACACCTCAAGAGTTGACATAGTTGAAGGATCCTGAGGCAAATCCTCAACTATGTTATTATTCTAAGTAGCTCTTGCATGAGGGTTGGATGTAGATTTATGGATAATGTATTTAGGAGGCTTAATTGTTAATTCAGTATGAAATACATTTGGAATAGGATTTGATAGAGATGCAGTCAAACTAGGAGTTTGATCAGTAACTTGACCATTCAAGGGATTCATATTACCATAGTCTTTATTTCAGGTGGCCACCATAGCATCATTTTTCGACTTAGTGGAGGAAAGTTTCAAAACTGAGTTAGAGGAAGCAAGATCCCGAGAAATCATATTGGTCTCCTAATTTGGAAATAGATCTATCAACAAAGTGGGTGAAACAGATGATTTAAGCAATTGATTCACTTCTGCCCAATGTGGACAATCACAAGTGAAATGCTCTTGATTACAAATCAAGGATGGATAATGAGGTTTCCACTTTTCTTGAGAAGACTCATTATTTTGTTTATCTTGCAGAGGATTGCATTTCTTGTTTTTACCTTTGTCTTTCTTCTTACTTCTCGGTTGCTAAGATATGTCTTTGGAAGATTGAATGACATTGATCTCGAAAGTAGAACCCGCAGGAGTAGTGTAATGAGGGCTTTGGGCAACAACAGTTAGAGTCAAATCAAATGGTTTACTCGTCAACTATTGGCTCGCAAAACCAATCATGCCATCGATGACATGCAATTATTTATTGGTAGGTTGAGGAATAGTATTGGAAGGTCGCAGAGCATTTGGTATTTTATCATAGATCATACCAGATTGGTTATAAATAAGATCCAAATATTAGGCATGAGCAATTATCTTCTCTTCAGTCACAACCCCACCTTTAGCAACGTCTTCTATGATGGATGGTAACAAATACTTAATAAACCATTCAACTAATAACTGATCAAGAATACAAGTTTTAACCAAATGACAATGAAGTCACCACTCATGAATGTGATCAGAAATGTGAGTGGAATCAGTTTGTTTGAAATTGGTTAAAAGTTCAGTTCCAACCTCATATCGAATGGCTAAATGGAAATGTGTTAGGAATGTGGTAGCCAAGGCACTAAAATTATCAAACGAATCTCGTGGTAGTTCAATATAGCATTTTTTTTTCGTATCAGTGAGTGTGCATTGGAAAATGCATAAAAAAACATAGTCATCATTGAGAGAGTTCAAAGAACACAACAAATGATAAGTCATAACGTGTGTTGATGGGTCTTCTCGAGGATTTCCATTGAATTTAGAAATATCACTGGGAAATTTTGTGGGAACAACAGACCACCAAAGAGAATGAGCAATGGGATCATTGGTAAGCCGAGTTGCAACAAATTGCAACTATTTATTGAGGTCTGGTGGATGAAACCCTGGGTAAGATGGGATGGCCTAAGCAATGGGTATCTATGTTCTGGGAGAAGGAGGACTCTGATAACCAAAATACACATAACCTTATTCCCAGCTCGAGGATAACCTTGTGAAGGTTGAAACAAGTGGGTTTGGATTTGTTGACTGTAAGGAATTTTAGATATACCTTGATATGGTTTCTATGTGGGGTTTTGCATCATCCCAACATAAGTTTAGTTAGGTTGTGCCTACACCATACCATAGACATTCTTACCCACTTGGATTGGTGAAATGGGTTGGCTAAGTGGTTGTGATTGTAAGTTACCTTGAAAAGGTTGGGTATACATGGCTTGAGAGGTGTCACATACTCGTGGAATAGGTCGAGTTAAAAATACAACATGTGAAGGTTGGCTTACATTAATTTGAGCTTGAGCAAGTTGACATATAAGTTGATGAAGAAAAATGTAAGATGCATATGGAGCATGTTGAGAAATCAAAGATGAAGCTACAACCAAACTAGGTTGTATGGGCGAGGTAGATTTTCAAACATTAACAACCATTCCCAAATGTGGAAGACTCAAATGAGGTTGAACACTAACTTGAGGAGATGGAAATATCACACAAATGGCTCCCCCTTGCAGAAAGAGGAGGAGAATACAGAGGCAATTGTCCCCAAGAGGAGGGTTCCCAATAGGAGGTCAATTGGCTTGTTGTACATGTCCATGCCCACTAACATAAGGATGAGTTTGTTGTTGAACCGTAGGTGTAGATGGAAGAGGAAGAGAAACTTGTGTAGCGCTCATCAAAGAAGTGTCATATAAGATTACAGAAGAGGATGAGATGGTAGAGTTCCATGGATTGAATGTTGCACCAAAAAAAGTACGAGGTAATGATTGGTAATGAGATAGGAAAGACGAGCCACCATACAAAAGTATCTCTAACAATGTTACAAGCATGGATGAAGTTGCAACATGGGTTGTCTTGGTCAGAGTAGTCGATACAAGTTGAGAAACCATAGCAGATTTAGTCATGGTTGATTGTCCTAAGGAGGGTTGTCGAGTGAAACTCAAAGGTGAGTTGAAAGGAAAAGAACCAGAAAAAGGAGCTTGTGATGGAGTATGAGGAGAAGGAAAAGAATGGTCCTAGTAAAAAAGAGTCCCTTATTGGATAGGAGAGGAGGGTTGAGGATCTTCCTAAGGAATATTTTCAATACTCACAAGACCAGGTGGAAGGGGTGCACTATCGAGTCCAAGATATATAGGTGGTGGTTGGGTCTCATATAGAGGAAGAGAAGAGGAAGGTCCTGAAGTAACAACTATAGATATATGAGATATATCAAGTTTTATAACCCCAGTTTATGTCGTCTCTTATTCGGTATAGTCATATTTCAAGTGCTTTTGTTTGAATTGTCCCGGACTCACTAGCCAATGAAGAAGTAATCTCGAGTTCAATACTCACTAAAAAGGACGATTCTGACGTATCTATTTCAGGTAGAGGACTAGAAGTAGTAGATCCCGAAGTACTAGATTCGGTAGTCGACATCTATTTGTGCTTCTAACGATGACGAGGAGTTGCCTGAGGTAGAAGAGGAGACTTATTTTGCATTCTACACTAACAACGGAGTGTAGGGTGTTGTTCTTCCATGTTGGTTTAATAAATTTAAAAACTAACAAAAAAAATAAATCAAACAAGGTAATCTAGGCATAAAGGTTTACCAAGCCAACCTTCATGTTGTAGATGACGGTAAATTTATAGGAGAGGGATGGTAGTTTAGGAATTCTCATACATTTACCAATCTAGACTTGAGATCCACTTAAAATGGGACGATGAGCTCAAGGGATAAAGGTGAAGTCTCCAAGGTAGGATCACATATGACTCAAGCTTCTTATCTATGGTAATTGGTTAAAACAACCCTTGGAAGCGTCTCGAAGAGGAAGATTCGGGATTCATTTTAATTTTCCTGAATTTATAGAATCAATGCACCCCGAGCACTGATCAGTGTTGGTGTAGAAAGGAGCAACATGCTAATGAAAGTAGGTCTCTAAAGGGGCAGGTGCGTTGAGGCTTAAAAGCTCTAATTTGAAGCAGTTAAACGCTTATACTCAGTTAATTAGAAAAGTCGCACTTAAGACTTTGTGTAGGGATAATGACAACATGTTCACGGATGGTGAATGATCCTGTTTGAAGGTGTATGGACTAGATGCCACATAATGGCCTATAACAACATTGTTCAAATGGAACTTTAGTACACAAATAAAAAGTGAATATGCAAATAAACAGATCTTTCGCATGGTAATTGAGTGCCAAGAATTATCTCAACTTATTCATCGATTAAACTAAATGGTTGAACTTGGGTATAATTTCATATAAAACAAATATTAACACGATATATATATATATATATATTTTTGGGTATAATTTCATATAAAACAAATATTAACACGATATAAAAGGAAAAGAAGAAAAAGAAAGAAATCGATGTTTTGATCACTGTATGCCCAAGTTGAGAATCAATATGCAGATGAACATATCTTTGACATGGTAATTCCGTGTCATGAATCTCTTGTTCACTGATTAAAAGGTTGACCATGAACTATTTCAATAATTACATACATGAAATTGTAAAAAAACAAATTTAACACGCATAACCTAGTAAAACATAAGGATTTTCTCGCAAATATTTTATGGATATCACATATAAAACGGAGAAAATCATACACGGAATTTGAAATCAAACCTCGGATATCAGACTTGCACCAGGCTAATCATTGAGGAACGTTTTCGTTATTGACAGAATTAATTAGTTAATGACATCTAATTCTCCGGCACTTCAATCGATCTGTAAATATTGGTCTGCTCATCTATATTACAAAATGGAGAATTGTTCCTAACAAGTGGAATCTCATCAAGTAAACCATGATTCATCCTATCGGCAATAGCCATGTCCTTGTCATTGAATCCTTCTGCGAAGTCGAAGCGATGGTCGATCGAAACATTTGTATCTTTTTTCTCCAAGGTATGCATCTGATCATTGCAATGAGTATCTTCGGGATTTTCTGTGGGACTCTCCGGGCTTGTATGCCCTTTCTTCTTCTCTGATTCATGTATATACTTCCCTGTGAGTTGCTGAACCACTGACCGAAAATTTTGTTTGTCAGTTTTGATAATCTTTGGTTCATAAGCATAGACAACACGGATTATGGGAGTGATAATATTGTTGTGCTGCGAATATTTCTTTGATCGTCCTTCACCATTGGCACCAGAATAAGACTTAGAAATGACATGAGAGGGTTTATCGGCACCCAACGTGGCAGATTCTGATCTAGATATGGGCACGCCTTCAGAAATCTTGGGCAGTTCCATTAGTCCTGAGAGCATATATCAATTAATCCGGATCGTGCAAGTGCGACCTCTAGGGCTTTGATACCTGTTAGTCCAACAATCGATTTAATTAGAGGGAATTAATACCTGTGGGCTATAATGAGCAATCTGGTGAGGTACTCACATACGCAAATATTTCCTCAGCGTGACGATCAATTGCACAACTGATATGACGTTTTTTTACGTAACCTGAAAGATCAAATCTGACAGATACAAATGACTTCCAACAACGTGAATTCAATTTCTGATTTCAGCATCGGATATAATGAAGCCACATGAACCACGCTGAGTATCAATGGAGCTTTCAACTGTTCGAAACGTCAACCGGGTGCAGCTGTGAAACAAGCTGTTTGGGATTGGACAGTTGGGTCGTCAAATCTCGCGGAACCATGTAAAGTCCGATTAGCAATATGCACGCCAAAGGATAGAGGGTGAAATTTAATGACAAGAAAGTTGAACAGCCAAAAAGAGTTGACTTTCTTCTGTGAATATCTTCCCTGATTTTATCATGATGTCGATTTTATCAAAATAGGAATGATAGTTACGTCGTGATCTGTTCATGGCCACTAAGTCGCATGTGCTGCGATATGCGGTCCCATGTGCTAGCAGGGGGGAAATGGAAATTCTCATGTTAGAAATAAAGAATCTTATTCTAACAACCTTGAATCTTAGCACAAAGGTTATTTCTCAACTAATTATTATTATCGCCATTAAACATCTTAATATTGCTATCAGGGGTTAAATTTGACAGATGACCCTACTTGTCAAGGAATTTTTTTATGACGTTTTTATTTTTACACTGCTCATCATATGACTTTTAAAATTTATTTGTACAAGTTTTATCTAATTTTAAATTGTACAATAAAAGAACAATAGTTGTGAAATAATTTTCAAACAAAAAACATAACGTCTGTTGGATACAACGACCCTTTTGGTGGCTCGCCCAACAACCGACTTTGCAAACAAGAAGTTGTGTTCAACCTCATTTCGGACAAAACCCAACAGTCTAATGCTATGTACTGCACAAACCATTGTTGAAAGTCGAGTCCAATTTTTTACAGCAAACACAAAACAAAGCTCAATTTTTTACATAACCGACTACCCAGAATTCAGCTGGTTTAATATCCTACTAAAGACAAATGGATTCAATGCATCAAGCTCTACTGAAATTTCACACATATAAAAGTCCAGTCCAATTTTTTACAACAAATACAAAACAAAGCTCAATTTTTTACATAACCCACTACTCAGAATTCAGCTGGTTTAATATCCCACTAAAGGCAAATAGATTCAATGCATCGAGCTCTACTGAAATTTCAAATATGGCATTGATAAACATCTAAATGGCAGTCTGGCAATGGCATGGATAATTATCCAAAACATAGCGATAAATCATTTTCTCTGATCTTTCTATATGCAACTAAGAAAATACCTGACATTTTGCAGAGCATAAAGCATGTCGGTCATCAAGTATTCCTCGACATCCAACGCCACCATAGGAAAGAGATAACTGAAAGGACATTACAAGAAATTACCAAAAAACCCATTAAACCCTAATTCTTAATTTGTTTACTCAATATTATGTAAAATTTGGCACCACACAATTATATCATCCATCCATGAATCACTTCAAGAAATTACAAGAAATTACGAGCTATAACAGTGTAGTTTTTATTTGTACAGAGAGGGAGGGATTTCAAAAACCTGGCAACGCAATCTCTCGCGGGTTAGTAGATCCAGAGTAAAGATGGATCTCTTATGGTTTAATTCCCCCATTTAAATAGGCTACATTCCAAGTGAATACCATGGGTCAATACCATGTGCCATTTTTAT
>APFE030968416.1:184404-196370 GCA_000404065.3 Pinus taeda
TTAGAAATGGATAGAATGTATATATTCGTAAACTTTAAGAATTGAATTTATTATCAATTTAAAATTAGAAATGGGTAGAATATGTATATGTGTAAATTTTAGTGATTAAATCTATTCTCAAATTTATAACTATAAGTATATATCCATCTCTTAATACATGTTATATACTTGGCACATAAACATAGTAAAATTAATTATTAGTTAGTCTTTTTTAATATAAATAAATCGTTGAGAAAGATACATGGCACATTATTGAAGTCAATAAATATAGACTCATGGAATGTGTTCATAGAAGCTAGAACTTAAGGGCAAAGCCCCTTGAATTCACATATCAACCATGGTAGGAGGATGCCAAGGGAATTACGTAGTCTGATGCCAACACACTGGTTTAGCACAATTAATAAATAATACTCACATATTTTTCAAATAAAGATTTGATTTATACATTTCTCTCGAAGGATAAAGGATATGATATTTTATTTCAAATAATCTTGTTAAAATAAACATTTCAAAAGACTTGACTCTTAATTCAAATAGTTTACAATTGAAATACAACCCTTAAATATTTTAAATTAAAAGAGAAGCTACCCAACGATTTCCTTTTATTTTCCTCCCATATCTTTTATATATAATTAATTTTAATTTAAAGTGAAAAACTATATAAAAAGAGATTGGATGCAAATAAAAGCGAATGGTTGGGAAATAATGTAGCTTATCTTTTAATTTATTTCCTTACTTTATTTTAATGAAAGGGAATAATTAGGGAAATAATGTAACACAAAAACAAAGTAGTTTTAGATTTAGTTAGTGTCGAATAATTAATATAGGTTTTTTTTATTTTCTTCAATTAGAATTAGAATTAGAATTGTATCAATCTACAAATATTACTGATGTTGATGATAATTAACATTTACTAAGGTTTAAAATTGATATACATATATAGCATATCGAGTTTAATGTGGAATTTTATTCCAAAAATTTTTGTTGTTGAATTTTTTTCAAACTTCAAGGTCATCAAACTCGAATTTGAAATCGAGTGAGGTGACATAGGATGCAACAAGAACACGCCGGGTTTAGGAGAGCTCGGGGCTGTTCCTTCTCCTTCGAACAACAATGACTTCCAGCTCCTCAGAGGACATGGATTTGCCTATGTTGCAAAGGATAATGTTTAGGGTAGACCCCTTTCCTATAATATTTCCACCAAACGAACATGTTATGGACTATTTTAATGTGAAACCATTCCCTATACAGGAACTACTTATGGATCAAATCTTTGGATATCTTATATGCAAAGCTTTGAAATTTACTAAATGTTGTGTTGAAAGTATTTGAATCTAATAATATTTCAACTATATATAGTTTTTAAGTCTTTTTGAGGCAAGAGCATTCCATAGTTTACATATTTGAAATCTATTCAAGTTTTGGTGGATGAAGATGGTTGAATCGAGGTCCAAGGGATGGAGAATGGAGTTATGGCTCTGGTGGTTACATGAAGTCATCGACATTATTTCATAAAGATATTTGATTTTTATACCACATTCATGGATTTCAAGCATATGTAGAATGTGAAAATAGATGGATCTAAGTTTTAAGCAACTGGTTGACATTTTTTAGACATTGTAGTTGGAAATGAAAACTAAATTTGTTTGATGGCATTTTACTCAAATGTTGGTTTTACTTACTTTCATATTCCCCACTTCTCCTATCGACGTTCCTTTGCACCTCTTGCTGCAAATTCTAGTTCTTAGAGGTGCAAATTCTAGTTCTTATTATGTAGACATGTATGTTTATAAAATTTTAATTTAATTACTAATAATTATTAGATATATCGTAAGGATTTAACCTCCATGGACTATCTGGGATATTCTTAAGAGTATACACAAATTGAAGGTTGAGATTTATCTTCAAAGTGGTGATCCGATTTTTTCTCTTTTAATTAAATTGACTAAGAAAAATAATATCATATAAATAAGTGATATATGAAGTGAGTTATCATTTTTTTGGGCATGTAGTATTGATAAGCTATGTTATTGGGACATTGTATTGTAGCAAAGCCAATTGACAAATTAAGAATCTCCATGGTAAAGTAGGGATAAATCTTCAATGTTATGAATCTTGTTCCATGTTTTTAAATGTATATACGTTTAGCTTATATATTAATTCCTTTTATCATCAATAATAATAAAATATTTAAAATAATATTATAATTTAGTTCAATTTTTATCATTTTAACATTTTTAGATGTATCATAAAATAAATATTTCCATGTTATTATGGATCCATATACATTTACCTGCTAGCTATTTAATTTATATGGTTGTAGTAGTTTATTTTTTGTTTATTAATTAGTTAGATTTGGCTCCTAGTTATTTTCTCAAGTAATTATATTATCTAGGCAAGATATTCAATCTTTTTTAATGCCTAATTTATTATATACATATGTGATATAGTGACAATCATGGAATAAGTAAAATAGATTTGTTTGTGTGCAATTATTTTTATCTTGATATCATAACTCATCTAAGTATAAGTCCCTCACGGGAGGGCTAAGGAATATGAAGGATATGTAATATTAACTTACTTTAGCTATAGATTAGATTATAGAATAGATTAGTGTAGGTATGAGTGTAGTGAGTTTCATTTTTTTGTAAACCTAGGGCTTCTTTTGGCATAAGTTCTACCGAATCTATTGCATTGGTTCTTTGGCAATGGTATTTGTGTATATATGCACCAATAGATGTTTTTACACTTCTGAATAGTTCATTACCATGGGTATTTTTATATATGTGTGTCAATATTTAAGGCGCTCAACATTAGTTGAAGCATGTGGAGAATGAAGCTAGGTCTCTTGAAATATGCCTTGGTCATTCATGATATAAAAATGTTGGTCTAGCGACCATAGAATGGCCAACAACATGTTTTCCTTTTCATTGTATGGTAATGTTGCTCCCCATTGTCATTGATGCAAGTTGCATGTCAATAGGGCAACTATAAGAATCAAAGCTTCAGAAAACCCATGAATCAACCAATAACCCATGTCATAGGAGCTGCAATGATGATCAAACATAATCTTTTGGATTGCAGGTATGGACACATATGTAGATGTGAAGGAACACATTGAAATAAAAGAGAAACCTAGGTAGTGTGCTTAATTCCATGCATTACAAATCATATAGTGTATATATTGATACCTAGAGTTATAGTTCTTATCATTGTAGTTGATTGAGCATTGTTGTCCTAATTTCTTGAATCCCAAAGCCAAGCTTGAGCTCAGATTGGGGTTCCTTCCCTTATGTGGGATGATAAAGTATAGAGAAAGGTGACGATGCTTTGAAGCACTTGAACGACCCATATGGACTTAGTAAATTTGTCATGTACTATATTGAAATGGGATATGGTAGAGGGGGATTACTTTATTCTACACTTAGCCCTGAAGAAAATGAAATGCAATGGGATTTTGTAAGGAAAGTCTATTAAATCTCCAGTATGTATTTTTTTTGGATAGTTGTAGCAATGGTTTTGTATTCTCCCATCACTCTTTCCTTATTTAAAAATCTAGGCCTCCATTCTTCCCTAGTGGTTCAACATGGATGTTTCTATGATTCACCATATAGTAAAAGGAGTGGAAGTTAATTTTTTAATTAGTTTTGATATATATTAGCATTATATTTGTTTATAGAATAAATAATGATGAATCTTCAAAATTGGATGATGGTCATGTTGTATTATTAACCTGGGTACATTCAATATCTAAAATACTTTCATCGATATTTAGAAAGTATGATGGAATGCACCCACGTATCTCGGTAGATGGAAGTATGTCCGTAGAATGACTAGCAATTTGGTCACTACAAGAAAACAATGAATTTGTGGTTTGAAGTCACTAGATATCTTGATCTAAATGGAAATTTACATCCACCCATGGTATTATAAGTGGAATCTATCCATGGTGTTCATCCACAGATGGAATTTACCCATGGTATTGTAAGTTGTGTCCACCCATGGTATTGTAAGTGGCATCTACTCATGGTATTAATTCATTCATGGTATTTACACACCCATAGAATTTATTCATCGTATTATTACTAAAAAAGGCTATAAGTAACAAGTTGCATTTTGTAAAAAGATAGATTGTCCACCACAACGTAATTTTTACAATTTTTCTTTGTTTTAAATAAATAAAAACTATTTGTGGTTTTATTTATTGTGTGTTTTCCTCTTTTATTCAGCTATTTCAATTTTTTGATCTTGGGGGAGTCCCCTCAAGATCAATATTAATGTTATCAAATTCAGTTTATGACTCCATGGGAATGAGGGTTTGAAGCATATTTCAGTTTCAATGTTTTGCAGCAATGTTTACTAAACTTTATGAAATTTATATGACCTCCATAGAGTATTTTAGAAGGTGAAAAGTAGCTCATTTGAAAGTAATCTTTTTAGCTCAAATTCTTTGTTTACGGAAATCGATTTCGTTTCCCAGTTTCAGAGATATGAGCAATCGAAGTTACATATGTCTAAAATGTTGCAAGGTTGTGCATACCATGAATTTCTGGAGTCATTTTATCACTTCACATGTCATCAAAGTTTAAGTGTCTTATATCAATGGAAATATCACTTCAATACCTCAAATGGGTCTTTAACAAAATTTGATTTCATCGCCTGTAGCAAAAGTTATCAACAAAGTTGCAACAAGAGGTCTATAATGTGAAAGAATCCTTTACAACATCTCATTGGATAGGAGAATCTACTAGACAAGCCACCATGATTTTACCAAGTAGACTGACAAGTATCATGGTTATGGGTTACCCACAAACCCAAGGTTATGGGTTAACAACACACAACCCTTGTCATCGAAATCCATTTGCTCAGCCACACATTGTTAGTATCATAGTTGGGCACAAGCATTACTGGGTATCTCTATACTCAGATCTTCGTTTTTCATGGTTATGGGTCATCCACAAACCTATGCTTCATCGAAGTCCATTTTCTAGGACGCACACTGCCAGTATCATAGTTCGTCACAAGCATTAAGTGGCATCTCTATCCTTGGATATTCATTCATCACAGTTATAGGTTAGCCAAACAAAACCCTTTTCTTCAGTGGCTCTTCATATTCAACAAAGGTTTCTTCTTAGGAGGGAACTTCACGCAATGGGGACCATTACTTCTTAAGGGGGGAGGAACAATCTGAATAGAAAGTGGCATCCACTCATGGTATTGTAAGTGGCATCTATCCATGGTATTCATCCACCCATGGTGTATATCCACCAATGGTATTCATCCACACATGGAATTTACCCATGGTATTGTGAGCGACATCCACCCATGGTATTGTAAGTGACATCTGCCCATCGTATTCATTCACCCATGGTATTTACCCACCCATGGAATTTATCCATGGTATTGTAACTAAAAAAGGCTATAAGTAACAAGTCACATTTTTTTAAAGGACAGATTGTCCACCATAATGTATCTTTTACAGTTATTCTTTATTTTTAAAAAATAAATTGTGGTTTTTTTTACTGTGCGTTCTCTTCTTTCCTTTTCTAATTTCAATTTTTAGATTTTGGAGGCCTCCCCCCAAGATCCAGATCATATATTTAAGAGATCAAGTGAAACAACTGAATATACATGGTCATCTAATTGTTTTGGAAGTTATGGATTTAGGGAGGTATCCCTCATTAGCTATAGAGACCTACATGTGGATTTCATCCTACTAGTAAAGATAGGAGACAAATAATGATATATTGTTTGGTATTTGAATTTAGGAGATCCATGATTTAAGAGATTTTGTAGGTGGAACTATAGGAACTTGAGAATTTAACTTGGGAACTACACCTTTATGAGGATTACATTAAGATAGCTTGAATGAGTTTAGTTTATAAGATTTCAAAATTACTAGAGATGTTGATGGACACTTTACTAGAAAACATATCAAAGACAAGTACCCAATAAGGGATCGTATTGGAGATATAAATTCCTACTAGTGTTGTGCTTATGGTGTTAGTCGGTTGGATTTAGCTCCTAGATTTTGTGTGGTTGAAATATTTACTCATCTAATTGGATTGTGTGACTAAGATAATCGATCTATCTTTATGCCTAACCTATTGTATAAATATGTAATATTATGATAATAATAAAATACTTAAAATTAAATTTAATGTGTGTAATGATTTTAATTTTCAATTAAATCAGAATACTTTTTATAATCGTTAAATATTATTTTTAATTTTTTAAAACTAAAAATATTGCACAAGTTTTTTAATTATATATTATCTTTTCATTTCAATGAAAGTAATATTATTGTTTTGAGGGATTTTTTATTTATTGATTATATTATTATTATTTATTATTTTTTAAATTCAAAACCTTCATAAACTGCAAATGTTAATATTTACATAGTTATTCTAAATAAATGTATTGGTCTCACCCCAATTGAGTTTGCTGCTAAGACCTAACAAACTAGGACAAACATTCCAAAAATTACACAAGCCCCATAATCTCAAAGCCAAATGATGCCAAAAAACCATTAAAATCAACAAAACACCAATGGATCATAGTCGATCATCAAAAGTGACAGAAGCCAAATTATATAGCCAAATCCTTAGTGGGGGGGGGTGGGGGTGTTGGAGGCCAGTAAGGGAAGCCAACATTTTTCTCTAGGTGTACCAGCTTAAGCTTCCAACTAGTCAAGTTTTTCTAGGATGTCGGTATTCCCACACCACACCACCATTACATGTTCCCTCAAATGACATTGAAAATATTGAATCTGGGTCAGGGTTGTCATCTAAGCCTCATGCTCCTCTCAATAATTCATCTCGAATATCTCCAACTATGCTTTCACAGACTCCTACGTATGAGTTGGAGCATTGCAAGGGGGTTTTCTACGCCTCCTTTGTACAGACCAATGACCTTTGTGAGAGCCTAAAGCTAACATTTCCATGTTCATAACTGAACATGCAAAGCGTGTCGCATTACCTTGACGACGTCCTCTTGGAGCTAACTCAGTGGACTTTCTTATGTCATGAAGAATAAGGTGGGAACATCTTCTAGGCACCATGGAAGAAAATAACCAAATAGAACCTCCAAAGAGCACTTCCCTCACATAATGTACAACACCTCATAATTCCAATAGATGGTGGCTCCTCCTACAAATGTGGACCACCACTGCTCAACTACCAACACCACACCAGCGCTAAGAATGAGAAGCATTTGTCGGTTCCAAAACCATACATGTATTACATGTGAACAATCAAGACTCCCACCTCACTGATAAGGACCTGACCGCGAATAGGGAAACTTTAGACTGAAATTACCGGCCACCACCGAAAAAACCAAGAAACCATAATTCAAACTGAGACCACAAAATTCCACGGTTAGGAGCCAAACCACACCAATAATAAACTTTGAAACCTATAGCTAGGAGCCAACCTTAAGCTAGAAACAAACAGGATGACAAAATCTAGAGATAGAAACAAGATGGAGGTTGTGAGAGCTCAAAATGACAAGCGAAAGAAACACTCCCCCTTTTGTGTGTGTGCGACTTGCTTGCAGGTTCCCTACCTACCATGACACTACTAATAGACACACCAGAAATGGAGAAGTTCTAATTAAACAACAACCTATAGAAACTTACAGACCACACTCAACACCTGTGATTAATTGAATTACTTTGTGATTCTCATGGGTGCCAATGAGATTGCAAAGTGGTTTGAGGAGTAGTGATGTGCCCAATGGACTTTAGCAGACTCCCACCTCCTTAATTACCAATAGAGTCGCATTTTTCCTGCCAATCCAACTTCCAACAACTTCTAGAGGACGAGAATTTAAACATTTAGACAATTTGTATCTCCTTATCCGCACCCTAAACAAAATACCATCGTGAAGCTACCCGTGTTGCATCTTATGTAGTTCCTCAACCACCTATCCATGTGTGAATGCCTTCTTTCCTCAATGTCTTCCCTCACATAAACAATCTAGTTCGAGTACTGCCACACTCCCAAATGTTCTCCCACTTGCATGGTGAACCTTGAAAATGGCTTGACACGACTCCCAATGACCCTAGTATTTCTTGCCCCATCGGGGAATTATTATTATTATTATTATTAGCATATTTCTGTCTCATACATTTTCATGTTATTTCATTTTTTTTTGTTTTTGTTTTTGCTTGTTGTATGTAAAGGAATAAGAAGTTGGGTGAGGGGAATTTCAACCTCAAAACATATACATCACAATGACTTCATATCATAGGAAAAATAGGGGCATTTTAGCTTCAAACCAAATACTTTATAAAGACTTTATATGACAGCCAAATCAATTCCTCTAATATGGACACTTCAATTTCCTTTCCCTATGATAGGGGAATCAAAAACTCATTAGGTCTTGTACTCGCATGACATGGGCTTGATTTTGATGGCTACCACTATAACCCCCAGGTTCAATTTATTTTCTTAATGGCAAAGAAATTAGCAACTAGGATGGTCTTGTACTCAAATGACATAGGGTTGATTCTTATGACTACAACTATAACCACTAGGTTGATCCTTGTTAACCTAACCATGAGGGCTTGCCAAGGGGCGAAAAATGTGAAGAAGAACATGGAGGTGGGATTTGATTGACTTATGTGTGAATTGGTCACAAAACCATATTTAATATAGTTTCTCTGGGTTCGATAACACTTTGTAACAATACCTCAAGGTGCCCCACCAAGTCTTGTGAAGAGGCTTAAAATTTGAAGAAGGATATTGATGTGGGTTTTGATCGACTTGTGTGTGAACAAGTCACAAAACTGTTTTTAATATAGTTTTTCTAGGTGAAACCACACTTTCTAACACTACCTCAAAGTGCACACATAACTTCAAAGTTACGCCCTCAAGAGAATTGAACCTTGTACAATGGTGAAAAACTCCTTAATTTCTTAGTATCATCTAATGCAATCCCTTTCAACACTTAATTTCCTAATTATTTCAATTAAAATCAAACTAATTTTTGAATAATATTTAACAATTATTTCCACATTTTAATAATTGATATTTATATCATCACATTTATAATTATTTATTATTATTTCAAATTTTAATAATTTATTTTATGTTAATTTTCACTTTATAATATAAATTATTCATTCACATGCCTTGCTTTATATAATAAATATAAAATTAAAAACAATCACTATAGCAATATATTATTTTGGTAAGTTTAAATATTGGACACTATAAGAGAGTTGTATCTCTCATATTTAATTATACATTACACTAACTATATTAATAATACATAACTAACTATATATAATAAATTTAGGATTTTTTATTATTCCCATATATAAATTATAAAATTAATATAAAATATTTATTTATTATTGATATTAAAATATTTCAAAAAAAAAAAAATCAATGGAGAATATATTTAGTATTTTTTTATTATTCCATTATATAAATATAAAATTAATAATAAATATTTATTGTAATTGATATTAAAATATTTCAAAAAATATAAAATCAATGGAGAATATATTTGAGTATTTTATTATTCCATATATAAATATAAAATTAATATAAAATATTTTTTATAATTGATATTAAAATATTTAAAAATATAAAATCAATCGAGAATATATTTTGTCGTTATCTATGTGACTGACAAACCAATTTATATCCGTAAAGTTTTCCCTCCATAAATAATTATTCTTAAATTATCGTAGAAATACTAAAGAAACTCTCTAATCAAGTACGATTATGGGGTCCCACCCGTGTAATTGTATGAGAGTACATGTCGCGTGGTTAGGTATAGACGTACCGTTCTGCTTTTCTCGGTGCATAACACCCTAATTATATCAGCTATTTCAGGAATCTATGTTTTTGAAATGGTTAAGATCTATGAAACATCTAAGAAATTTAGACAACTCAGGATAAATAGCCACTAAGATTATTTGATAAAGGATTACAATAATGATAAATTATTAGAAATAATAATTAATCAATTTGACCAATTAAAAGGAAGATGAGTTCCATGCAATCAGGTTTTAAATCCAAGGACAACTTCCATATTGATGCAAAATTCATACCCAACATGTTTATCTCTCATTGACGTTGTTTTTCCTTTTATTATTGGTTGGTTTTGTCTTTTTTTAAATGCGTGTATTCTTTGTTGGAGTTAATGCTTACATTCCATATTTAAGAAGTTGGTTTGTGATGGTTGAGAAATTCTCTCAACCTCTTTATCTAATTTGGGAATAAGTTAGATCTCAGAAACTCTATTTAATAGAGTAATCTGAATGTAAATCTGTGTGTGAGTGTGATTACACATGCACCATTTGTGCTTAATTGTATTTCTGTAACTGTGTATGATTTAGCTGTTTTTATCATGGTATTAGAGCACAGGATCAGAGGCCTGTGTATTGTGAGTGAAAATTGATTTCCTATGTTAATTGATTTGTTTTTCGTACGCTTGTGCAGTCGACGATGCGCTTCTTGTGATTCTCGTATCTGCCTTTTCATTGAAAGGAAAAAGCATTTTGAATGTTGCCGCTTGCATACCAGGCGTCCTGTTTTTTTATTCATCAAAATCCACGAATTGCCGTCGTTGGGAAAAAGAGGATTTTACACCCAGAATATCCTTTGCATTCTTGAAGGAGTTGGTTTTGATTTCAAATTAACTTGGGCCATGTTTTGTTCATAGAAATTCTTAATTCCATCTGTGGCGTTTGAAACTGAGCGTTTCTCTATTCTGCCTCTGATTCCAATATCAGCCTGAGCAATCAACTTGACAAGGCACCCATTGTGGATGATGAATGGAGTTTGCAGGATTAGGGGCATATCGGAGCGAAGGTACATTGAGTGATTAGAGTGATACTCGGTGCTGATTTATGAAAGACCAAGGCCTGTAAACGAGCCTCGACATCGGTGATCAAATGCTGGAGTTTGGCCTTGACAGGAACGAGAGACTAGAACATGGATCATTCTCAGAATCGAAGTCCTCTTTAGCCGAAGTTTGTCGTTTGACAGTGTGGTCAACCTCTCGGTCGACCAAAAATTCGTTGTCTCGAGGTGTCGTGGATTGTTCCATCATTGTTGCATATCGAGATGTTTGTGAAATGAGGAGGCTAGTATCTCACCGTCCTATTTATCTTCAGATGCGGAGTCCCTCTACCGAAATATTTCTTCCAACCCTACTGCTAAAACAAAGGGGTATTCCCGTCACGCGGCCGGTAGCGATGACAGAGCAATTCAACTATGTGTCTGATGCCAGTACTTAAAGATCAAGTAGCAGTAAGGCTCAATATGGATGGTTGTCCAGATAGTATGGCAGTTGCGGATCTAGGGAAGGATCCCTCATTAGTGGTAGACGTGGAAGTGGTTTCCTAATGAGGTTATGCGACAGATTGGGATGCTGTCCAGTGATTGACTTCGGGAGGTCCTTGATTCGGGAGTTGAGGAAGGGAACTCGGGAATCCAACTTGCCAACTACACCTTTCCGAGGGTTATGAGGCAACTTGATGGAGCATCTACTGATAAGCTTGATTATTTTGTTATTTGCATGTAATGTAATCATTAAGTGGGGATGTTGGAGTTAATGTTTACATTCCATATTTAAGAAGTTGGTTTGTGATGGTTGAAAAATTCTCTCAACTTCTCTATCTAATTTGGGAATAAGTTGGATCTCAGAAACTCTATTTAATAGAGTAATCTTAATGTAAATCTGTGTGTGAGTGTGATTACACATGCACCATTTGTGCTTAATTGTATTTCTGTAACTGTGTATGGTTTAGCTGTTTTTATCATTCTTTAAATATAAATTGTTGTTATCGAAATTATTAAAATCGTGGTTGTAATTAGTTATATATTTTTAATTGATTTTTGATGTAATGAGAGAAAATTAAATTTTAAAAAATATAATAAAATAAGTTTTAAAACGTAATTCGTTTTAACGAAATATCTATACGAAAAAACAATAATAATTGAATAGAA